>JAYKKI010000028.1:20955000-21275000 GCA_039881145.1 Druceiella hillmani | reverse complement strand
ATTCATGCTATTGGCTAACGTATGAATGAGTAATGGAATAGTACAATAGAGATAAAGGACCTATATGAATAACCAAGCGACGTTAAAACTTGACTTTAAAATATTTTCCACTAAAAATATAATTCTGAAATTCTTACAATATATTCTTGTAATATGATTTTGACTTTTTAAATATATTTGATAGCAATGTAACATAAAATTACACAGAAAATAGAAGGGGATAGTAGCCTAAAAGTATTTAGTATTCCAATTAAGTGATAATTTAAATAAAAGACACTCCAATAGAACAGATATATCGCATTGAAGAGGTATATTTCCTGGACTATAGAATAAATTGCCACTTCCTTTAGAAATGTAATTTAATTAATTTCCTGTTCTAGTTATATGATAAATATGTTAAAATGGGTAATTAATTCCATTATACCCTCTCGTTGTTTTGGGAGATTGAGTAAAATTTGAAATGCATCTCTACCGAGTGGTTTAAGAATGAAGTAACCTTCATATATTTATCAACATTGCTGGAAATAAGTTTAAAAGTGTAGAAATGGATCCATGCAAGACGGACAAACCTGACCAACTTATAAGAGTAATTTAAAATACAATTTTAATCGTATTAATCATCAACTCACAGTGAATTCATCCCTTTGCAAATAGTGAGTACACTAAACTTTAATACCTTCTAAACATTAGTGCGTAGAAAAAAATATTTAGTAATATACAATCCCTATCTACACTATATTAACAATACTATTAAATTAAATATTCCTTAAAACAGAAATATCCTTAAACTAACAACCAAATCTATATGTGAAAAAAAACCACACCTGAATAGAAATGTAACTTCACAATAATAAAAAATTAATCCAATTTCCTTTCTGTGTCGGTTACATTTCTTTCAAGACTTCCCTTGGATTTAAGCTTATTTGATTTTGCATAAAACAAGAGCATTATTAATTTAAATTGAATTACAGGAAGCGGAGGCGGCATCGTAATTTATTAGCTTCGGTTTTCATTTTAATTTTTATTACTAGCGAGTCACAGAGAACCACAAAACTTGTAAAGCTGTTCCTACACAAATGGAACTAATAACTTTATATAATAAGCCAAATGATTACAATAATAATATTAATCATTATAGATCCATAATGCAGAAATGAACAAAGTGGTGGGGTACCATTATTTTTTTAATAATATAGTAATTCCAAATGTTTGTAATTTTACTGAATGTTAAGAAATAAACAACAATATAACAATTAAAATTTATAGAGATCACTCATAGTGAAACTAATATTAAAATATTGAAAAATCAACAAACGAGTTTATTAAGAGAGCGGCGGGTATTGCCGTTTCAAAGATATGTTTTGCACTTGTGTAAAAAATATTATAATTTTTATTAAACGCTTCTAATTTCTAAAAGAAACAAGAGTTTTCTCTTGTTTCCTACTTAGAAATGAATCGTAATGTTTAGTTCCTTGGGCCAACATTTTTTAGACCATTTCGTCCACAAGTTTATCGAAAATACGACATTACATGTGAAGTTATAATTCAAAAAAATAAATAAATATCAAATATTTAGAAAGATATCTATACATATTTATAATCAATTTGCAGAATTGATATGTCTCTACTTCGAACATATTTGTAAAAAGTGTTAAAACCAAAAATGTTGTTTTCTAAATTTTTGTCTGTTGATATGTTTGCATGTTTATTTGTTTATTTGAAAATGCATCACAAATCTGCTAACTTAATTCAAGTAAAGTTTTTTTTTCTTTTCAAATAGAAATGAAGTGTGGTAAGGGACGAGTACGTGCTCGATTAAGCAATCCGAATGCGAACAGTCGCATAAGGGTAACGTTGTCGGTCGTCTTTCACACATAATTTACTTCGACATTGTATGTATTCCTTATAAACTTACATTATTTTCTTACTTTTTTTAAAGTTTAAACCTGTTGACAATATTTGTAATTTGATTAGTTTGATAGATTTAGTATTAAGCTGCATAATTTGTATTGTTAGGTACTTTATTTTCTATACATATAATGGAAGTGTACAATTAATGTGTCATTGCTAAAAAGGTTTTGCGAAAAAATTATTTGTAGGAATATAATAAAAATAAAAGAATAGAAAACTATTATTTTAAAATGTTTATCTGTTTGTCTATGAACCTGTTTACTTGGCCGCAGATCACGCAAGAACGGCTAAAATGTTTTCGATTAAGATTTCGCTGATGGATTCTGTTGGGTCGGAAGTAACATATGGACTATGTTTTATTGCAACCCATTAACAAAAATAATACTTATATTTAATGTAACAGATGATTAATTTTAAAGTTAACTTAATAACGTTCTCTAATGGACCACACACAAATAAAGAAGCGGGAATAGCTAGTGAGTAATAAAGAAAAAGTGTTTTTGAGAAATGTACGATACTTTTACGTTTATGAAAGACGTACCAAGCAAAGCAATTTAATTAACGGAATATATAGCAATGTATTTAGCAATTTGATTTTTAGATTTTCTTAAGTGAGTGCAACCTGCTCGTGTCATTGAATTTAAGGTGATGTCATCCAAAACTAATTTTCTCCATAGTAACTAATACATATTACTTCATGATTCATAATATGTACGGTAATAAAGTGTATGGTAATTACTGGGCAATCTATAAATAAACTGATAATAACTATGAATGAAATGATGAATGATAATATGAATGAAAATAATTAGGTGAAAAATAGTATGTTTCTTGAATAAACACTTTATGAGAGTCAAAATCGATTTCTTTTGAAAAATTTTAAAAAGTCGTTAATTATTCTTTTCAGAAAAATCAAATTAAATACCATATAATCTACCGCATCCGTAGATACCGTAATTAATTTTATGTACTGACAGTACAACAAAATATTTTTATAAAATAAAATTATTTAATTACCCAAATTTTCGGATACGTAAACACGAGGGCACAATTTCAAATACTAGTCAAATTAATATTTTTCTACACTATAAAATTCCTATTTAATGAAGAAAGTAACTCTAAAACTGCCACTCTACCTTAACATTAAAATTACATTTCACTAGGCCTCAGTAACATCTCAGTGGCGCTAACCTATGCACGACAAAGCGCCATACGCAAAAGGTGAATATCATAATATATTTGTTAGTATTTTCTATACATATTTTTATGAGGAAATATTTTTTCTTCGTTCTTTTCAAAAGAATGAAAAAGTTAGGAAATGCCACTCCCAAGAAAAATCAGTGATTTTTCCGAGAATAAAATAATTTCCCGGGAGTCGAAAGGAGCCATTGTTGATAATTACCTACGAAATTATAACATCATAAACTTCACTTATCACAAAAAGCTTTTACGTTGAATGCGTGATGTTATAAGGGAAAAACTTCTAGGAATGTTCAACAAATTTTTTTTTCATCAGTATAAAGCGCGGCCCCGAAAATCTTTAGAAACTATGACTGAAATCCATTATGAGTATGAATTACATTGATTCACATAACACTTAATCATTTACCTTCATCTCGTTTTGCAATTAAAAAAAATACATTAAATGAACTGGAATTTGCACTAAATAGTGGAAACTGCAATTAAAAAGTGGAATTTGCAGTCAACCCGTATTTTGAGGACACGCGGAAGCACTTTTAGCTATATAAAAGCTTTTAAAACTAGTTAGAAGAAGTACGTTGAGCTGTTGCTGAATGAAAACAATTTAAGGAATATTTGTATTTATTTCTATATCTAGGCCACGAACTTTTGAATCCACTCTAGTATTTGGAGATATAACGAATAATTTTCTGTTTGATTTATTGACGTGATATAATAAAATAATAATTGGTCACTTCGAAGTATTAATAATTTTCAAAAGCTTTAAACTGATAAAAAAAGTTGTTGTCTCGGACTGCATCATGGAAGGCATCGATTTGCATAAAGCAAGATAACCTATTAAGTTTATATTGAATAAATATATGAAATAAACTTGCTTATTTGGTTCTACGAAAGGATGTAAATTAATTTAATAACAACAGATCACATTACAATTTTAAAAGGAAATAATTTCCTGTTCGGTATTAACAGGAGCCGATTTTCGAAATATTCGAAATGATGTATTCTTGAACGCTCATTAATTCATCAGATATTCGCACGTTAGCATATTGTTAAATCGTATCAACACCCACTTACACTACACACCATGTTCTTTAATAATATCTATAAAAGCGAAGGGCTGAACACAAAAGAGTAATTTGATTTTGAAAAAATGTTTAGAAATATAAGTTGTTATGGTTTGTTTTATGTGTTCCTATGGAATGTAAATGTATAACAACTGTGTACCCATGCGAAACATTTTGGAATTTTATTAGTTTGTGACTAATTGAAATTATCTTAGGTACGCAAATAGCTTTTCTATGCTGCTACAATGTAATGGTTATTGGGGACGGAAATGCCATTGGCAGCCCCGATAGATTTTCTTGGGTTGGTAATTACATTAATAGGTTCTTACTCTCTTTTAGTTGGTGGGTTTTCAAAAATATTATTTAATTGTTTTTCCATTTCAACGGCTACATGTGTCATGGGTTTTTCAAAATGTTTGATTTTCCTTTTCATCAATTAAAGACAATTATGTTAAAAACCTTTTAATAATAGACGCATATGCATTATCTTTGAATAGTATCACTATGTTAATTAGTGATGTGATATTTATAGCTACCTGGGAACTAACTATATTAAGGTCCTTTCTCCAATACATATCGCAACAAATTAACTTCAGGCAAAATTAACATGCCACCGTGTCGGTTCGCGACCTTATTTAATTCTCTCATTTTACCAGCCTACTGGCTATAAGAATATCGAAAAAAAATGCGAAATATTCTCCGGACGCGCCTCGGCAATTAATATTAAAAAGTCTCACAACAATTTTAAATTGAACTTGTTTATTACTGTACTTTCATAATCTCGCCTCAAACAAGAGACAGTTTGTACATATAATTTATTATAAAATCCATTTTAGGATTATCATTTATTGTCATTACGACATTGTTTTTAGGAACGTAAGTGGATCATGAAAACTATTTGCTATTGAAGTTTGTGTTTAAATATTGCTTTACTTAAAAACTTCATACGAAAAAATAGATTCTACTATTCGATGTTTAGATTTGCAACGCTCCTACACGATGCCCTTCCAACTCGTTGTATATTCATGTTCTTAAATAATTAGATTTAATTTATCATTGAATGGATCTTCAAAGTTTGTACTTAGAGTACCAATTTATTTATTTGTCTTCTTTAATGTAACTAATTGATACATATGGTGGACTTATTGCTACGAGAGCAATCTCTTACAGCCAACCACAACACCTAACGGGGCTGGTTCCATGAACGGCCGGGAATCAAACCCGGGTCCCCGCGGTGCGCCGCATCGTTAAAGGTCGTATGCCTTGTGATCAACCCAATATATCACAGCGATAACAATTTAGTTTTTGTATTTTCATTATTTTATACTTTTATTTTACTTCTTATTTGGTAATTATTTGAATATTCTCAGTTCTAATTTTTTTATGAAAAATAATTTTTTTTTAAATTTTCTTTTCCTGAAACAAGGCCTTAAAGATAAGTTCATATACGAAAAGTTTCTTTAACAATCGCTTCTCTAAATATTGCAAATATCACAACATGTAATTTAATTATATTTTTAAGCTAATATTAAAGAAAATTAGCATATCATTATTGCCAAAAATCCTAAATTATTGTTTTGAATTGTTTATTTCGTAAATTAAATGAAGAAGATATATTTTCTACAACTCGTAAATTTATACTAATTCCTGAAATTACCAAGACGTACTCCTCGTGTATGTAGTGTAAGTGGATGTTGACACTATTTAACAATATATAAACATGCGAATATCTGACGAATTAATGAGCGTTCAAGAATATATCAATGTGGACCTTTTAACAATTTGCTCATTTTAACGCCGACAAGGAAACTATTTCCTTTTAAAGTTTAAATTACCTGTTATTATCAAAATACCTCATCGGTTCGTGGAACGAAACAATTTTATTTAATATGTTAATTTACAGTAAATGTAATAACTTGTTTTCATTCATGCAACTTGATATGTCCGAATCAAAACCTTTTTCAAAACCAATCCGAGACAAAACCTTTTTTACCAGTTTGAAGTTTTGGAAAATTTGTAATAATTCGAAATGACCATTCGATAAAACAAGCACAAATTGTGGTAACAAAAGAAGCTGCCGTGTAAGGCAAATGTAGAAAATAATTATTCGTGTTTCCGATTACTTTACATTTCCCATTTTTATGCAATCTGCTTTCTTTCGAATTTTCTTTTTGATGTAACACGAAGTTTCCAGGCCCACATAAAATATAGGATATTTACTGAAACTTGATTAATATTTTGTTTGCTGTTTTATGAAATTGCGATGTATTCATATATCCGCAATTTAGGGATAAGATTCTCTTACATCGTCAGTATCGCATTTTGCACCCAGGCAGCATGTTTCCAGCGCACAGCACTATCCCCAATATCCGACCGCCCGCTGTCGTCGGATACATTCCAGGGCCGAGAATGTGGTAATAAGCGGACTTGCTATCCGCCTCTCAACATCCACTTCCTGTCACGAAATTAATTAATATAGCCTTTGATAGAATGCATTTCCACATTATTCACTTGTTTTTGTTGAATTATGTATTAGTGTAGTTTTATCAAAAGATGCCTAAAAAATTATAAAGGCGAATTTAGTCAATATGAAATAAATGTACAATTAAATGCGGATATTATATATCGTTAATAGTTTCGTTCTCTTTATGCTTCATGAATTGTTTTATGAATTTGAAAAGGAGAGTTTGGGATTGTGTCGCAAATTATTGTTCTGCGATATAAAGCTTTTTCTATGGGTCTTGCTGTGTGTTTGCTTATGAGTCGAGCTACACTCGATGAATTTTGATGCAATTTTCAAGGTCTTAACCTATGTTCATCTTAGAAGGTTCTTGCACAGTGAACACCTATGAAATTAGGCTTATGTAGTATGTTGATATTTGCGCGACTTGTCCTAGAGTGTGAGCACTATTGGAGTATTATTCTGAAAAATCTCCAGTAATCAAGGAAGGTCAATCAGTCAGTCCCTGGTTTTTATATTATTTTTTATTTTATTTTATATAGCTACTTAACTGATAGGTCACAGACAGGGGACAAATTGGAGATATGTTATTTCCTGTTATCGAAATTAGAAATAACATATCTCTTATTATCACGTTGAGAGAAAACAAATTGCCGATCAGCATAGGAAGTTTTCAATAATTAGTTTATTGAGATTTGGGTTTCATGCTTAATCGTCATAAAAAAACGGCTTATGCATATTTAGAGTATAATTGAAAGCCCTGGATATATTTATTTTATATTATTTGAGGATAACTTTAAAGTATTAAGTGAAAATTAACGCTTCTATTGAATTCAGTAATACCATAAAATGTTATTGTATTACATTTATAAAGTAACAAAAAGGTAAAAAAACCAAGTAATAAATCAAATAAGGCAATAAATCATTTAAGTATATTTTTCAGACGTGACTTCGTGTTTGTTTTAAAAAATTAAATAAAATATTTATTTGTTCATTTAATAATATTTAATAATTTCATAACATAATTTATTTTCTAATGTTTTTTCAGTATAATTGTTTTTAGTTATCTAAAGTTTTCTATCCTTACGTGCAGTGCTTCACTAGGTGATGTACGGCCCATTCTGTTATTCAATTATGTGTGCATGAACTATTCCTAACACTGTAATATTTAAATGTTTAATTTTGACGCGCTAATTTCAAATCAGCTGTCATTTCATTCCATAACATTCAGTAAAATTTTTGAAATTAAGAAAAGACAAAGTTATTAAGACTCTGAAAAGGAATTGAAGATTTTCGGGTCGAAGAAAACATATTTCAGAAAAATTGGACATACATTTGCCTTACACGGAGTTTTCTTTGTGGCCACAATTTGTGCTTGTTTTATTGAATTGGTCACTTCGAATTATTAATAATTCGATATCAGATCATGACAGCGAGATGTTTGAATTAATTTTCAACAAATAAAGCCTGTGGCCTGCAAACTTAATTTCACGTCAATACGTAAAATTCAATCAGTTCAACTTTGAGACTATAAATACTCTATGAATTGAGTAATAGTCTTGCATTTCATATTATACTATTTAATACCCAATAAATGAGACAGGTTAAACTTTTAGTTCTGAAACTGGCACCAGTGTCAAGTGATTAATAAATATTTTTCAGTTCATTTCATATACCTTTTTATTTGTTAATATAAACAACATCCCGTAATTTCTGAATTGAATGTGCAACTTAAATTGAAAAGAAATTATTCATAATTGATGGAGTTGGGAAGCATACATCCAGTATTGCGCACATATTTTCCTCTTTTCCTTTTATAATTTGTGCCCTTTTTAGCTCGTTGAGGTTAACTGGCGCCGCAGTATCCTATTCTGTCTGGACCATCTGGCTAACCCTAGTTAACCCCTTTTCTCATCCATATCGTTCTTGTCTCGCCTTTAAGTCTTCTGCTTATTGCTCTAGTTTCCATGGTGAGAAGAGATAATCACACGGAAGGCTTCCTGAAAATATGACATAACTTATTTTGACACTATCAAGTGTGGGCTTGAGTGGGCGAAACTCAATATTTAAGCGAACAGCTTCATTTCTCATAGGATCATACATTGTTTTGCTTTCCACTTAACAATGTACCATAATATCATAGCCTGATGCTAGCTGGAACTGACAGAGGTAAGTGTCAAATATTTGCATCTTTATGTGAAACTAAGAATGTAAGTAGATTTGAAAACTATCAATTTATTTCGCATGGAGGTCTCTTATTTTATATAAAATTTTTACGCCTCACACAACTACGCGGTGGCTCCAAATCTGGAATTGAAATCCTTGTCTATTTTTCCATGTGCCAATATTGGCTACGAAGTACTTAAAATCTTGCATCTGCAGCAAGAAAACCTGTTTCTAAAAGAAAATGAATTTCCGAACTGGTTCTCTATAGAAACTTAAGTTTATGTATTCTTAAAATACATTAACCCTAACCTGCGTTAAAAATGAACCCAACAAAGACCAACAGACGTAACGATCTTATAAGAGCTTCCCAATTCACTGCGAAACACTAAATATACATCATTACAAAAAAGAAAAATTAAAATCCATTGTAGCATAAAACAGATACACGATTTTGAAATTGGACAAATATCTACTGGTTTTAATCACACATAGACAAAATAAATTTATTCTTTATATTTTTACATTTTCTACAGTTATTAATAAATTATATTATCGTGCAATTAGGAAATATATTTTCGGGTGTACTTCCCATTATTCTGAAAATCTATCCTTACGTGAGTGACAGACATTAGACAAAAAACTACCATTCGAATCGATACCTCTTACTAGAATGAAAAAGAGATCAAATGTATTCACCATTCTTGCACACATTACTTTTAGGCGACGAAATATATAATCGTGTCATTTTTAAGTAGGTGGACACCGTATTATCTATTTTTAAAATTTTTCTTTTGCCTTGACTTTATTATTTACGTATTTGAGTACTATCAAATAAGCTTTACTGGGATGAAAACATTTAGAAGCAATTACGACCACCACAACAGTTCGTTCCGTAGTACAAACACCCAACGACGTACAATACGAGACGTTACAGAAAGGTTTCTACCCAATTAAGCTCCGGTCGTTCCGCGCCCATGAATATTCAAAAAGTCGCTCAGCAATTTATAATTGAAGTTGTTGGTCGCCATGGAAATTTGCACTGAATTTCACCTGTGCTTTGAAAACAGGAACGTTTTATTTTACGTGGGTTGCGTAGCGGTCAGTAGAGAGAAAGAAATCATGCCTTTTTACTACGCTACGGTTCTCTGTCTAGATAAAATCTTGGAATCGATTTTTCACCCCCTTCCTTATAATTAATCACCTTAAAATTTCACATAATCAGTAATTTATGCCATACATTGCATATTATATGCCATTGCAAAGAAGCTTACAAAAATACCTGGACCCAGCTTAGGCTGAGTCTACTTTTTTAAAATTAGTGATCTTCTTCTTGAGTCAGTCCTTCATTGCGGATATTCGTGGCTCTGCATATCAGTCCGCTGCCATAAGTTTTGCTTTAGACTTTTAAAGGAATAGACCTACGCTGGTATTAATCACTTCTAGGTTTGTATCATCCACAAAACATTTTATTAGCTTCACGTCACTCATTCCATCCTCATTAAAGCAAGTTGGTGATATAATGCATCTCAGTCGGACATCCTTTGCAAATTTAGAAGGTTTAGGCTAAGTTTTATATACTTTTACCTTTCCTATGCAAATGTTTAGGTACACCTTTTTTATTCATTATTCGCTATAACTTTAACGGAGTCGAAAGCTTTACCGTAGGAAAAACTCAATGTGAAATTTTCTGAACTATAATCCCCATAAATTTGAAATTTTACTCGTATGCTTTCCTTACGTTCAAGGTATTCGTTGCGAAAAGTTTTTTTTTAAATGGAACCCGTAAAAATGTGAAAATAGACATCGAAATTGAAAATTTTAGAGTTGAAAAATTTAGATTTAGACTTTCAGAAATAAAGAAAGGCCTTCTTCAAAAATCTTCAAATATCGCTATAAATAACTATAAATCATTATTCTTTAAAAATCACTAACATTAAATAAATATTATTAAAAAAATATAAAACAAACCGTAGGTCGTGGTCGGTTCCTGGCTGCAAAGCTATTTCACAATATAAATTGTATTCATTATAACAATAACACAAATCAAAAACGGAAATAATTACTTTATTTCTCCTAATCGTCATGCTTTTCTCCTAATCGTCATCAATCGCTTCAATAATATAATAATTCTGAAATATATATAATATATATATATATATATATATATATATATATATATATATATATATATATATATATATATGTATGTCTCCATTAATTTCAAAACCTCCTTATGCAACATCTATGCAAATTGTACTGCCAGTTTCGACTGTTTTAAGCCAACGTAGTCGGAAATTTTAAGCTGTGTCAGATATACGAATAGATGGATTGATTATTCTTTAACTGGGCCCTACGTTGAATAAACGTAACTTTAATTTAATTACAAGTCACAGTCGCAGGTTGTTCTTTCTAGGTAAAAATGGGGAAAACAATAAAATATGAACTCACTATTGCAGCAATCAGTAATAAAACCGTTAATTCTAGCGCAAATTCATCACACTATCTAACTTCATTGTGTACCGAACTTTAAAATGAAGAAAACAGATAAAAATTATGATAACGACCCTGGTATTGGCTTTATTGAAAAGGTTGTGTGTGATTGTGGTTAAACACGATTTGAGGCATAAGGGCTGGAATGAAGTGCTATCTCGAAGTCTCAACCACTTTTTCGACCAGTTAGGGTCGTACATCGGCAAGTAGTCTAAAGTCTGGTGGTTTATCGGCATGGACTAGTAACTTCATATCTCCCCACTGGAAATAATTCATAAATGTGATATCACATGATTGTGAAGGTCAATTCACAAGGGCATTATGGAAATTTTGGCGCTCATCAAACATGTCCTGCAATAAATTGATTGTGTCGTGCAATGTATGGTATGTTGCACCGTCTTATAAAAAACAAAACTCTTCAACATTAATTCCATTCAATTGGGGAACGAACAAGACAGTAATAATGGATCTAAGGTGCTCTCCATCGACGGCAACTTTTTCGCTGGCATCATTTTTTTAAAAATATGGGTCAATGATTCCACCAGTCTATAAAGCACACTAAACAATATTTTTTGTGGGTATAACGGCATTTCAATATTGATACATGGATTTTTCCCGTTCTTGAACAAATTGTTGCTCGAAAAAGCGGTTAAGAATTGAACTTCAAGATTGAGCTTCATTTGAGCCAGCCGCGGCGCTTATGTGTATGAAATCGTATTTAAACACAAATTGCATATAATTAAATTTTCAATAAAACTAATATTATGGCCATTATCATTACTGCTATCTGTTTTTCTTTTTCATTTTAATTTGTATAACTCTAAAAAACACCCGTTACTAGTTAGCGCCTAAAACCAAACCGCCGAATTCGAAACCAAATTACTTACTACGTTTGTTTCGATCTTACTCCGAATGAGTAACTTAAACGAAGTCTCGATGCTGTTAATATCAAGAGAAGCATATTTATTGTTAATATTTAACTCAGTTACTAATCTCCGTTTTTGTACAAGACAATGTTTTAATTAGGCAAATTAGAATGTCTAGAACGAATTATTGCCATTTCCTTTAGTCAAAGCATACGTGGTGAATGCCATGCCTTTTCATAAAATAAAATGGCAGTCCATCACAACCAACCACATAACATTCAGCTGCTCCGATGTATGCAAAATATGTACACAAGTTTAGAACTAACACAACTAGTCGTGTCCTCCGCCCCCACTTTATCAAATTCGTGAAAATCGCTCTGCGAAATCAATTGTAATCCTTACCTTTGGGTATTCTATTTTCAAGTGATTCAGATTTTACAATTCTTTATAAATTCTATTATGAATTGAAAAGTTACCTTTGTACAGTTACATTTATACTTAAAACGAGCTATCTGATGTAAAATCTGATGTATTTAATAACGTTATAAATTTATGGCAAATTAGTCTAATAAAAAAATACTTAATTGGATTATTTTTTTATTTTGAAAACTGCTTATTCAAACTCCTCACAACTATTACAAACTAACAGTGATGTAACATTAACTGACAGGAAGAAGATATGGTCTTTGCATACGGAAATACCTTTCTGGTAATAATTAAAAATAATCAATGAACCGATTGAAAATAATTCGCAAAATCAATGAATTGACGTCGTTTTGTTTGTTACTATGACCGATTTCAGCTAAAAAAGTTGGTAGTCAATTGAAAGATCCTTTCAGATTTTGCAAGTCATAAATCTCAAATAGTATAATAAACTCATTTCATTATACTCAATAAACGCAGCTATTTTATAAATTATTTGCATGCAAATTTTGGGCCTTGATGTGAACATTTTTAGTTTATATCAAACAAATATGTTTTTTCCGTGTCTTTATAGCTCAACTAATGAACAAGGAAGCATTCAACACAAACTAAATACGACTAGATACATCCAAATCTTTATGATAGAGACCATCTTTAAATTGTTATTAAAGTACATTAGAATTTACAATTTATCTTGACTTAATATTAGCTTTTACCCACAAATGAAACGCGCTCGTTCGGATTTACGGAGCTCGACCGCTTAAAATATTTAATGCCGTAATATGAAGCGACCAGACAACGATAAAAAAGATTTCCTTTTGGGGAAAACGGAAAATGCTCGAAAAAAGCGAAGGAATTAGTGGGGATTATCGCCGCTGGACGTCCGTGCTGAGTAAACAGAGCAGCGTGACGTGTCTCGCGGTGTGGACGCGTAATGCGACTACTTCCATTGCGAATGTAAGGCAGAATCCAAAATCAAGTTGGTGTTTTTTTTTCTATTCTATTTTCAGTTGGAAAGTAGATTTTTTTTATTTCTTGAAATACAACACCCTTGTTACTGATGTAAAGCGTTTATATACATTATAATTTCGATGTTTCTTATTAAGATTCTGTAGGTATCTTATTTGTGACGTTTGTCTATATGTCTGTCTCATACAGAACTGTAACTGTTTAGTTGTTCAAAACCGAAACTTTAAATTTTTATAAATTAATATATGGTAGACATCCACATCAAAATAAATTTATTAAAAATTCTCAACCTTAGATTCTAGTAGTTATATTTGTTCGTATTTTTCTCATTGGTTCCCGAAACCGAATGTAATGGGCAAACGATAACTTAATTTAGAAGAAAATTAAATTTTTATTTTGTTGCAATGTGATACTAAATTTCCAAAAATGAAAGCGTTGTTTATTTTTTAGAGTTTGACACAAAAAATGCACACATCGCACTCATGTTTTTTTTGTTTTATAGCATCTAAGTGGACACTATGCCTATAATATATTTTAATATATTAAAACATGTAAAAAATTTTAATATACCTATATAATTATCAAGATGATCTTCAAATTTTGATTTAGAATATTAATATGAACAAAGTAAAATTAAACAGTAAAATATTGTCTAACCTTGTTCGAACAATCACTTATAATATTGTCATAAATAATTGCTAATTGCAAATACTGTAGACATAAGAAGACAAAAGAAAAAACGAAATGTATGAAACACGCCTCTAAGAATTTTGAAGCCCTGTTATGGAAAGAAGAATAATCGAATATGGAGCAGGTACTGTTTATAATCTCCCAAAAGATACATATATGTACCTAAGTATCATGTATGCTAATGTTAAAAAAAAGTTTTCTAGAATAAACCAAATCTTCAATTGTCTTTTATATGAATACAAATTGAAAACTGTGAAGAAGATTATTAATAGATCAGTTGAATTTTTCAGGAATTATTATTTTGATTCGCATGGATATGTCGGTTATTGCAAAAATAACCAATTAAGAAAAATAGAGTAAAATACAGTCTAAAAAATTTTACTCTGAAATCAATAGAAGATGAAAGCCAGTTCCTGAAAAACCTAAAACAAAGTCGGGAAAAAATGAATCTATTGACATGCACAAAGATAGAGTTACATTATTCAAATGTAAAAAAGCTATTACTGATTTCATTAATTCTATAAAGAAAACAAGTAATAAATAAAGATACATTATATCTAAAAACACAAGACTACCATTGAATAGAAGGATGGAGTTACAAAATAAAAAATCGAGAACAAAAGAAGAAAAACAAGAAATTAGTAACTTATATAAAAACATACATAAAAAGATTAAGAAAAAGTACAAAACCCACGAACTGAAGATAAAAGAAAAACATCTATCCGCCACCGGAAGCCTGAAAAAGGATACAAACAGCTAAATATGGGAAAACTTGCATACCGATTGTGAAAGAAAAATCGTCTGGTAGAGAAATGTCCTCGAAGTAAAAAATAATGCTTACTTCTACAAAGATTTATACTCTGTAAAAAAGAGCTTTTTAATAAACATTCACCATCACTTCAAAGATTTACAAGTAACGAAATTTAAAAAAAAATAGAAACTTTAGAAAAAGGGAAAAAGGACGTAGACAGCATATAGCCGGAAAGATATATACTAACTCCATATTTTACAACGCTCTTCAATGAAATACTGGACTCTTAGACAGATCCAAAAGGAATAGGCAAAGTCTGATATTATTTTACTATATAGAAAACGGAGATCCTGTAAATATTGCCAATTATCGACTTGCAAGCTTATGTGAACTGACTGAAAAATTCCAATCAATAGAACAGGCGGGATTCAGAAAATATTTTTCAATAATAGATCATATTCACGTTCTAGAGCAAGTAATGAAAAAATATGAAGAACCAAGACACCCCCTATATTTGGCATTCATCCACTATGCCAAAACTTTCGACACAATCTCCCATGCTAATATATGGAAAGCGTTATACGAATGTAAAATTCCATTAGTAATAATATAAAAATGTGACATATAAAAAAAATACGCCACGAGTTTATTATGGTTAGAGTCAAGTTAAGATTTACCTGCTAAATAATATTATTAATAATGAAGCTGATACACAGGAGTCTATCATAAAATATTTGTAATAAAATACAATGTAAATATTAAAATTGACAAAGAAATCATTGACAGTTAAACTTTGAAGAAAAATTAGCAAAAGGGTTTTAGGGAAAGGAGCGGAGGGTATTGCCGTTTCAGATATATATACATATATATATATATATATATATATATATATATATATATATACACACACACACACACACACATATATATATATATATATATTGCTCCTGTGTAAAAACTACAATCATTATCAATAAAAAGTTTTCTTATTTAAAAAGTCGATATCACACAGATTAATAGTTGACAGCCGCACGCGTACTACGTAATTATTTTCAGGAATCATTTCAAGCCACTGTTGACACTCCTCTAACTCGAGACCTATTTGGTGTACTGGGTTAAAGTTTCTGTTTCTACAATAAGTTTTACTTGAATTTAAAAACTTGCCGGGATTACATATAAGTTATGACTTTTTGAATATATTTATATTTAATGTTATATTTAATCTTTATTCCAATTCCCCATAAAGAATATATTTGGAACTTGACGGCTATCTTGATTTCAGCTCTTTTTTCAAGCAATATCTCCTGATCTAAAGAAAGCTTGCCATATTTTTTAAATTTATACTTTCGGTGAGATTATACATTTATTATCAATTAAACTTATCAATGAAATGATAACTACATTTTTACAATATTTACCCAATGGACGAAGTGACTCTTGTGAAATGTAAGGGATGCCATGCAGAGAATAGAACTTTATATAATTGAAAAAAAATATGTGTTTAAGACAACCAAAATAATCGTAACTTTGGCAACCAATATAATCGTACTGTGCAGGTTGAAAATTTTATATAAGAAAATTCAAAAACAAAAATAATTAACGTTAACCGTAGTGTTAATTAACGTTAATAATTAATAGATATAAATAATTAACGTTAACAGTTACTATCATTACATTCACAAAAGAAACTAAATCAGTACAGTGCTGAAAATATTTTATCCACTTAGACACCAAATAAAATCACAAAAAAATCGCGTGCATGCAGTAAACGTGAGAGAATTAGAACTCTTTTGTAAACAGTAAAGAGTGAAATGGAGTAGAGAGAGAGAAAGATTAAACTAAGTGTAAGTCCATGGAATATACTGAATTCATATATATTCTATCATTCTAATAAATTCTTCATAAAAATTTACAGAGATAATTATCAATTAAAAAAATAACAGCAAAACCAGTACCGTGGCTAAATGGGGTTGAAATAATCGGGATGTATTGCTTCTGTTTTAATATATATTTATAATAACTATTCGTGCGGGTGTATCACGAATTTATGAAAAATAAAATACGTATATTAGTCTCGTAATAAATGAAGTACACGCAAAATTAGTATTCAACCTATGGATAAATAAATCGATAACATTATGACAATTTACTTTTGACACAGATAACGTACAAAACAGCTGATAGCAGTAATAAGCGCGATTTTTGTTTTTTTTTCAGGCAAAACTTTGACAGTTTACTTTTGTGACAAAATAGATGATAATCAGTAGTAAGTGTCATTTTTGTTTGTCTTCGCGTGTGCCACACTTCTTGTCTTATTTTGTGGTATACATCTAACTCTCTCAGTTGTTAACTAAGTACTTATTTTTCATCCATCTTGCGATACACTCGTTAGATTCTAACGGTACAAAAAAGTTGCAAGAGAAACGTTGCGATCTATAAAATTTTACTTTCATCGCACTCAAAGAAGTTTTACTTCAATAAATATGATATATTAATGCATATGTTAATGTAAATACGTTAAATTAATGTATAATTGTTGCAATAACGTACAAAGTGCACCATATAGCAAATAAGTATTTGTCTAAAAAGAGAATTTACGTCTTCATTTTAAACACAGACTTTATATACTAAGAATACCCCGAGCGCGGGAAAGATGGAATTTTATTTGAATTATATTAATGAATAAAATATTTATAAAAAAATAACATTAACAAATCAAAGAAGGAAAAACGCAAGCATCGAGATTCGAATTCGAACTCCCGCTGCTTTGCGCATATAATACAATATTTTACCGCTACGCCAATGACTGGCTGAGCAAAGTGACTCGCCTATATTCTCATTCGGTCGTAATCGGCCCAACGCCGAGTATAACTCGAAGAGTGCGTCAAAACGTTCCGCTGCAATCGGTCTACTATTGAGTACACTCGAAGCGCAAATATTTTCCCATCAAAAAAATTTAGACAATGTCAGCCAAAAAAAGTCTTCCTCCCAAAAGTGCATAATAACAAATTTTATTTATCATACTGGTAAGTGGTATGGAAGAAATATCACGACGCGGACGGTCCCTCTGACTCTCTTAACGGTATAATAATGTATTTTTTAATATTTAATATTGCAGAACTTCTTTCTCGATAGATTATTTATTTATTTACTTATTTATCAACTTTAATGTAACATTCGATATATATAGCGAATTTATTATCTTACAGCCAACCACAAAACTAGTCAAGCTCCGCTCGACGAACGGCCGGGGATCGAACCCGTGTCTTCGCAGTGTGCAACACCGTCAAGGGTCATATGCCTTGTTTTTAATCCAACACACCACAGCGACGCGTTGGATAATTTTAATTGCAAATAAATACATTTATATGTCTTCCCCGAAAAAATGTACATTTTTAAAGTTCCCTAACCAAAGGGTCTGAAGGCCACCCTTATGGTGAGCCAACGTCGTCTACCTGTCCGACCGTCTGTGTGTTTGTTTGTTAACTTCTAAACAAAACAAGAAAGGAACTTGACGATCCCTCTGACTCTCTTAACTTTGTATTATTACGGTTGCTAAATGACAAAGCGCACTATTGTAAATCAATTTCTCAGCGTAAATTAAAAATTTATTTCAGTCATTTTTGCAATTACGCTGCAAAATCTTATGTTCAGCAAAATGCATGTTAAAGTATTACTCGTAAAACTTTATATCGAATCTTCGATCGTGCGTAAATTTCCGAGATTTCTTCGTGAATCGATAGAAAAGGACATAAGATGCGAGCACACAGAAAAGTGCCGTGTGTCGCAACGCCCGCATTTCGCGAATTGTTCCTTCACAATGTATGTGTCGCACAATAAATCTGTTCGGTTGACACTTTATTCCAGTCGTAATTAAAATTCCTGATGCAGAAAAATTTATCGATAGTATTGACAAGGGTATACTTTTCAATTAAGCACGTATCCGTTTTACTCACTGTACGTAAGTTCAGATTTATTTCATAATAAAATATATTTATTGGACGAAAAATATATTTGAAAAAGTTATAATATACGTAAGGTGAATATCACAGTATATTTTTTAGTATTTCATGTTTCCCCATACTGTCATGTAATTTTATTTAAGTTAAAGAATTAAAGGAAAAAAATTTGTAGTATCTTGACAATTGTTTCAGATTACCTTCAGTCGTTTTATGTTAAAATGAGAAAAAAATGTATACGAGAGCGGATTAAAGAATTCGCGGCTTCATACAGAAATGAAAATAATATATCAGTAGTAATATTCCTCGTTGTATTCAACGATGATTTAGTTACGCTTATACAAAATTTCACTATTCTGGTGATTCCTGTTCTCATTTTATACGGAGTTAATTGGAGACGAGCGATGGATTTCATCAATATGGATGCAACTGAACCTCGCATCGTTGTAAAGTACCAATTGAGGAAAATTTTAACCACGAAGCAAACTCATAAAAACATGGCAGTGATGCTAAAGGAATCCACCTCGTTGTGTAAAGTAACGAAAAGCGGTCACTGGAATTTTGACGTGATCGACAGAAGGTTGAAGATGACTGTCATACTCGATAGCCCTCAATTCCGTCTTCTGAAGAAAATTATGGGAAAACCTTGGTTGTGGGGGTCACCATATTGAAAATTACAGAAATATCTGAGATTATTGACATAATGTTATCAATTTCATAATATTATTCAAATTGAAATGGAATTTCCTAAGGTGTCTGAGAGATTTATACCAATGCTCTTTTCAGCCAAACAAAAGCGCGACTCAAGATTTTGCTAGAATTTTCATCAAATGAAGAAGTGGAAACTGCAGTCAACGCGTATTTCAAGGAAATTCGGAAGCATTGATGGAGCTAGGAGCATCTATATTTATTTCTATATCGAACATTTTAATTCACCCTAGTTTTTAAAGACGTGACAAACAATTTCCGTTAACTTAATTAACGTAATATATCTAGTTGCGTGAATATAAGTGATAAAGAATAATATATCATAAATATTGATGTTAAATAATCTTGTTCACTAGTCTCACAAATGGAGATAAGCTATTTTAATAATAACAGACCACATTAAAATTTTAAAAGGAAATGGTTTCCTATTCTTCATTAGCAGGAGCAGATTGTCAAAATGGATAAAATATCCAATTCAATTGAATGCCTATTCACTCGTCAGATATTTTCAAGTTAGCACATAGTAAAATTATGTCACAACTTGTTACACAAGACACAATGTTTTTTTAAATAATATCTATAAAAGCGAAAAGCTGCTAGAATGGAATAATGGAGAATGGGAAATGGAGATATTTTTACAACATGTAAATAAATACTGAAATGCGAAGACGTACTCCTGTATCGGTAAAATGAATAAAAGTTGAGGTCACAAAGAAAACTATCGTGTAATGCAATAATGTGTAAAACATATTGTATTTCGGATTACTTTGCATTTCCAATTTGCATGAAATCTGTTTTGTTCAATTCTCAAAATCTTGTATTCATGATTTGTTGCTTTACCCTAACGATTATAATGTATTACTTCTAGGTTTTTACTTTTTGGCTACTTTAAAAATGTAACACCATCTTACTTTATGGTGTTACTGAGTAGAATGTAACCGATATTTAGTACCTGATACTTTAAATGATCTTTTAATTTTATAAAATGCATGCATTCAGCACTTTCGCACATACGGTAAATAAACACGATTCATTTAAATTCTGTTTTAAACGAATAAGCATAAAAATTATATCGTAATAAAATAATTATTAAAAATTTTCAATGTTGATCGACAATTTGTTTTCTCTCAACACGACAATGGGGGACACGTTATTTAAAATTTCTTTAACTTAAAAAGACATAAACAAAACTATCAACAAAACTGCAACGTAAAATAAAAAATAGTAGAGGAAACTAGTGCCGATTGACCGACTTTCAAAATAGGTGATAAAATTATATTTTTTTTAGAATAAATATTTTTGTAAGCTTACTTAAATAGTAATTCAAGAACCTTCCAAAATGAATAACCTAACAGAATGTTGAGAACCGTATATATACACATTTGCTAAAAAATGGGCATTTAGAATTATTTCAACTAGTTCCAGCAAAAGCGTAATAAATATTATTTAACGAACTCTTAAAAAATTAATATTATTTCTTAAGAGTTAAAAACTTTTCATTTGTAAATTGAACCTTCATAATTATTAATTTTTGTCTTGCTATTAAAATACTTGTTTCAACAAAAAAAGGGGGGGGGCTTCAACTGGTAATATCCTTTATTCAACAAAAGCTACAACAAAAAAAAGAAAATTTGTATCGAATGTAGCCTCCTTTTGTCGAAATTACTACTGCAATTCTTCGTAGCATGCCAAGGATTAAGTATTTAATGTTTGTTGGCGAATTCACCCCCATTTAGACTTAATAAATTTTTTAGCTCTCGGATATTCCGTGGTTTTAGATGCATAATTCTGACATTCCGTTTTAGAATGCCCCACGGATGTTTTATATGATTGATATCGGGACTTTATGCTGATCAATCTAAACGGCGAATCCCCACCTCAGTCAGATAAGCATCTGTCCGCTCGATGTTCTTGGGTGTTATCGTCCATGAAGACAGCAGCAGCTCCAGTAACGGTTAGTGCCGGTTGTGCATGAGTACTTAGAATTTCTCTGATGTATCATTGTGTATTCAGAGAGTCATATTCAACAAAAACTAACTCCGTACCATCTTCAGAAATTATGCTCAAAAACTCAATAAAGCCTACACCGTAAGGCGTAACCTCTTCAAAATATACGTTTGCATAACCTTTTTTCAAGTCTTCAGAGTACTTTGCGACTTCGTGTCTTACCAAATTAAAAGGCTTCATCAAAAAATAAAATCTTACTCCTCACATCAATCCGTGTCGCATAATTGGCATAAATAACAATTTGCAAAAATGATACATGGTTTCAGTAAATATAATTTTCTTGCTACAAAATATTAATACAAATGTTAAATAATGTAAAATAAAGCATCCATTCTAGTAACCGCAATGGTAAATGGAACGTAATCATCTATCCATAATTATCATTAGAAACGACAATAAAATAAGTAAATAAATAGTAATGCGAAGAAATTCTTTAAAACAAGACACAATTGAAAGATATTTAATATCAATAAATGATGATCCCCAAATTAATCCGAATGTAACCTACCTCAACGTATATTAGGAAAATATATAATTTTAAAATGGTGTAACATCTTTTCCATTATACAAGGGAACAATAATAACTATTATCATTTTCATCCGATCATTAATAATTACATATCATTTAACCATAAGACATGAAATTGCTGTAACTTGATTTATTCATGCTTTTAGTTAATGTATGAACTAGTAATAGGATTGTCCATATAGTGATAAAGGACGTATTGGGCTCCAAGGGTCGTTAAAGCTTGACTTTAAGATATTTTCTACTAAAAACTTATTTTTGAAATTCTCACAACATATTCTTAAAACATGATTTTGATTTTCTAAATATGTTTGATAGCAATGTAACATAAAATTATACAGAAAAAACAAGGCGATGGTAGTCTAAAATATATTTTGTTTTCCATATAAAATATATTTTAAATAAGAGATACTTCGATATAAAAGATATATCGCATTGGAGGGATATATTGCCTGGACTCAGTATTACTTCCTTTAGAAAGGTAATTTCATTAAGTTTCGATATCAAACCAAAATTTTTCCTGTCCTAGTTATATAACCAATATGTTAAAATGGGTAATTAGTTCCTTTATTCACACTCGCAGTTTTGAGAGATTGAGTAAAATTTTTTAATGCGTCTATACCGAATGTATTAAGAATGAAGCGACCTTCATATATTTATCAATATTGTTAAAGATAGGTTTAAAAGTGTAGATATGGATCCATGAAAGACGGACCGACCTGACTAATACAACCTTCAAATCACATTGAACTTATCCCTTTACAAATATTGAGTACACTAAACTTTATTGCCAACTAAACATTAGTGCGTAGAAAAAAATAATTAGTAATATATATATACATCTATACTACGATCATATCAACAATACTATTGAATTAACTACTTCTTAAATCAGAAATATTATTAAATGAATACTAACAACCCAATATGTATGTGAATAAACCACACCTACATAAGAATGCGACTTCATAATAAACAAAAATTAACTATATTCATTTTCTGCGTTGGTTACATTTCTTTCAAGACCTCCCCTATTGGATTTAAGCTTATTTTCTCTTGAATAAAACAAGAGCATTAGTAATTTAAATTGAATTACGCGAAGCGGAGGCGGCATCGTAGTTTATTAGCTTGTACTTCCACTTTAATTTTTATTACGGACAAGTCACAGAGAACCACAAAACTTGTAAAGCTGTTCCTACACAAATGGAACTAATAACTTTATATAATAACCCAAATGATTACAATAATAATATCAATAATTATACACTCATAATGTAAAATGAAGAAAGTAGTGGGGTACCATATTTTTTTTAATATCATAGTAATTCAAAATGTTGGTAATTTTACTGAATATCAAAAAATAAACCACAATTTAACAATTATAATTTATAAAGAGATCATTCATAGTTAAACTACTGAAAAATCACCATTCAAATATCGAAAAATCAACGAATGAGTTTATTAAGGGAACTGTGGGTATTGCCAATTTCGGACATTGCAAATTTTCGGATAAGTAAACACGAGAACACAATTTCAAATACTAGTAAAATTTGTTTCCACTCTATGAAATTACTATTTAATGAAGAAAATAACTACAAAACTGCTACTCTAGCTTTAAAATTACATTTCACTAGGCCACAGAAACCACTCAGTAGCACTAACCTCTACGACAAAGCGCCATATTGTAAATCACAATTATTCAGCTTTAATTAAAAGCAATTTAAGTCATTTTTATAATTATTCTGCGAAATGTTACGTGCAGCAGAATGTATGTTTAAATTTTAAAAGAAAATATCCGCAATGATGTATTCTTGAACGCTCATTAATTCGTCAAATATTCGCACGTTAACGTATTGTTAAATCGTATCAATACCAACTTACACTACACACCATGTTCTTAAATAATATCTATAAAAGCGAAGGGCTGCATAAAAGAGTAATTTGATTTTGAAAAAATGTTTAGAAATATACGTTGTTATGGTTTGTTTTATATGTGTTCATTTATGTGGAATGTATATTCCTACGGAATGTAAATGAGTAACGACTAAGTACCTATGCCTAAAATTTTGGAATTTCTATCAGTACGTGACTAATTGAAATTCTCTTAGGTAAGCCAATAGCTTTTCTATGCTGCTACAATGTAATTGATCTTGGGAACTGAAATGCTAATGTCAGCCCCGACGGATTTTCTTGGGTAGGTAATTATGTTAATAGGTTCTTACTTTCTTTTAGTCGGGGGGTTTTCGAAAAAAATCATTTAATTTTTTTTCAATTACACCGGCTACCTCCCTAGTAGGTTTGTCAAAATGTTTAATTTTCCTTTTCATTATTTAAGGATAATTATGTTAAAAACCTTTCTATAACAGACACATATGCATTATCTTTGAATGTGTATCACTATGTTAATTAGTGATGTGACATTTATAGCTACCTGGGAACTAATTATATTAACGCCCATTCACCAATACATATTGCAACAAATTAACTTCAGGCAAGATTGACATTCCACCATATTGGTTCGCAGCCTTATTTAATTCTCTCATTTTACCAGCCTACTGGCTATAAGAATATCGAAAAAAATTTTCAATTTGACGCCGGATGCGCCTCGGCAATTAATATTAAAAAATTCACAGCAATTTTAAATTTGACTTGTTTATTAATGTTCTTTTATAATCTCGCCTCAAGCAAGAGAAAGTTTGTATATAAAATTCATTATCAAATCCATTTTAGGATGATAATTTATTGTCATTACGACATCGTTTTTAGAAACATAAGTGAGCCATGCTATTGAAATTTGTATTCAAAATATTGCTTTATTTAAAAACTTCATTCGAAAAAACAGATTTTACTATTCGATGTTTACATTTGCAATGCTCTATCAGGATGCTCTTCCGACTCGTTGTATACGAGTACATCTAAGTTCTTAAATAATTAGATTTTATTTATCATTTAATTGATCTTCAAAGTGTGTAGTTAGAGTACCAATTTATTTATTTATGTATTTGTCTACTTTAATGTAACTAATTGATAAATATGGCGGACTTATTGCTACGAGAGAAAATCTTACAGTCAACTGTAACACCTGTCCAGCCTCGTTCGACGAACGGCTGAGATACAAACCCGGGTCCCTGCGGTGCTCCGCGTCATTATAGGCCGTATGTCTTGTTATCAACCCAACATACAACGGTGACAACAGTTTATTACTTTTATTTTAATTATTTTATATTTTCATTTCACCTTTTATTTGGTGACTATTTAAAAATGCTTATTTAATAAATCTGTTCACATTTTTTTTATGAAAAATCATTTTTCTTTAATTTTGTTTTCCTGAGACAAGGCTTTAAAGATAAGTTCATATACGAAAAATTGATTTCACAATCCCTTCTCTAAATGTTGCAAATATCACCACATGTAATTTAATTACGTTCTTGAGCTAATATTTAAAAAAAATTAGCACATCTTTTCATTGTTGCCACGAATCCAAATTTTTTTTCCTGAATTTTTTATTTCATACATTAAAGACAAAAATTATAAATTTTAAAAAAACTAAGTAATAAATCAAATAAAGCAATAAATCATATAAGTATATGTTGCCGACTTTCCTTGTTTTAAAAAATTATATTTAAATTGTTCATTTAATAGTACCAATATATAAACTCTTTTCTAATGTTTTTCAGTATAATTGTTTTTATTTATTTAAAGTTTTCTATCCTAACCATTAGAAAACATCTAATAAGCTCTACGTGCAGAGCTTCACTACGTGATGTACGGCCCTTTCTGTTAGTCAATTATGTGTGCATAAACTATTCCTAATACTGCGATATTTAATATGTTTAATTTTGACGAGCTAATTTGAAATCAGCTATCATTTCATTCTATAATATCCAGTAAAATTTTTGAAATCAAGAAAGTACAAAGTTATTAAGACTGAAGTGATAGGAAATACAACAATAATTATTTTCTACATTTGCATTACACGGCAGTTTTCCTTGTGACCATAATTTGTGCCTCTTTTATCGAATTGTTAGCTTCGAATTATTGATAATCCAAAGTAATAAGTGACATTTTCTAATTAATTATAAACAAATAAACTCGTGGCCTGCAAATTTAATTTCACGTCAAAAAACTAAATTCAGTTAGTTCATCTTTCAGACTATAAATACTCTATGAATTGAGTAAGAGTTTTGCATTTCATATTATACAAGTTAATGCCCAATAAATAAAGCAGGTTAAACTTTTAGATCTGAAACTGGCACCGGTGTTAAGTGATTAATAAATATCTTTCAGTTCATTTGATTTACCTTTTTATTTATTAATATAAACAATATCCTGTAATCGCCGAATTAAATGTTCAACTTAAATTGAAAGGAAATTATCACGTATTGCGCATGTATTTTCCTAATTTTCTTTTTAATTTGTGCCCCTTTTAGTTCGTTGAGGTTAACTGGCGCCACAGTACCCTGTTCTGGGTGCTACTCCAGTTTCCATGGCGAGGAGAGGTAACCTCATGGAAAGGTGGGCTTAAGTGGGCGAAACTCAGTATTTAAGCGATCAGTTTCATTTCTTATAGGATCATACACCATTTTGCTTTCTATTGAACAAAGTACCACATTATCATAGCCTGATGCCAGCTAAAACTGATAGAGGTAAGTGTTTGCATCTTTATGGGAAACTAAGAATGTAAATAGAGTTGAAAACTGTCAATTTGTTTCACTTGGAGATCAATTATTTTATATAAAAAAAATTTACACCGCATACAGCTACGCGGTGGCTTGAAACCTGGCATTTAGTCCTTTGTCTATCTTTTCATCTGTCCCAATAGAGACTACGAAGTACTTAAGATCTTGCGCCTGCGGTAATAAGATCAGTTTCTGAAAGAAAATTAGTTTCTGAACTGGTTCTCTATAAAAACTCAAGTTTTTGTATTCTTTAAATAAATTTTAAGTCGTGACTATCAGGTCATCGTTCCACGGTTGTTCCAAAGTTGTGCTCTTTATCTGCTACAACCACATAGTCTGCATAATGTAAGTTAATACAGAACACTAACCTGCGAGTCCAATATCTGATATGATGCTGATTAAGCCCACACTTGATAGTATCAAAATAATGCTTTTTAACACGTTCTTTGCATGCTGTAGTTACATCATTAAACAATGACATGAACAAACATGGGCTCAGAATATCTCCCTTCATAACTCTAAGGGCCATTTTGAATTCCTTTGATCGAAAATTGATGATTCCACACGTAATGTAGGGTTTCACACGTGGGTAGATTCGCTTCTTCTAATAAGAAACAATTTCCTGTTCTGGTATATGATTAATATGTTAAGATAGTTTACTACTAGTATAAAGATACTTTTAGGCAGTTTTAACGGATTGAGTAGAACTTGAAATGCATCTCTATAGACTGTATTAACGATAAAAGGAGATTTACCAAAATTATCCGCGATACGTATAAAAGTCTAAAAATAAACCCAAGGAAGACCAACGGACCTGACGATCTTATAAGAGTTTCTCACGTCACTGTGAAACACTAAAAATATATGATTAGAAAAAATAAAACTTAAAAGCAATTGTAGCATAAGGACACACGCTTTCGAAATTGGTCAAATATCTACACGTTTTAATCAAACTTAGACCAAATAAATTTATTCTGTGTATTTTTATATTTTCAACAGTTATTAATAAATTAAATTTTTTTGTAAAATTATGAAATATGTTTTTGAGTGCACTTCCCATTAATTTGAAAATTTATCCTTACATGAGTGATAAAGTCAAGACAAAAAACTACCATTCTAATCGATACCTCTTACTAGAATGAACAAGAGAGCAAATGTATTCACCATTCTTGTACACATTACTTTTAGGCGATGAAATTTATAATCGCGTCATTATTTATCATAAGTAGGTGGACACCACATTATTTATTTTTTTAATTTTCCTTTCGCCTTGACGTTATTATTTACGTATTTGAGTACTATCAAATAAACTTTACTGGCATGAAAACATTTAGAAGCAATTACGACCACCACAACAGTTCGGTTCGTAGTATAAATACCCAACGACATACAATACGGGACGTTACAGAAAGGTTTCTATTCAATTAAGCTCCGGGTCGTTCCACGCCCATGAATATTCAAAAAGTTGCTCAGCAATTTATAATTGAAGTTGTTGGTCACCATGGAAATTTGCACTGAATTTCACCTGTGCTTTGTAAACAGAAACATTTTATTTTACGTGGGTTGCACTGCGCAGAAAGGTCAGAATAAGGAAGGAAGGCCTTTCTTTTTACTACGCTACGGTTCCCTGGTTGTCTAGATAAAACCTTGTAATCGATTTATTACCCACTTCTTAGTATGTGCTTGATAATGCCATTCGATACTTTTGTAAAATAAAATGTAGCTCTCCAAAATATCGCACACGTTTGTGCCGCGTTTAGACTGAATACCGACATCTGAAAGTTTTTAGGTCACAAATTAAGATTTTATCAAAAGTTAAAAACTAAAGTGACCAGATTGTCTTTGAAAATTCACAAATTTAAAATTACACACGTAATAAGTAATTTATGCCATACATAGTATAATATAATTGCAAAATAAGCTTAAAAAAATACCTGGACCCAGCTTAGGCTGAGTCTACTTTTTTCAAATAAGAAATCTTCTTCTTGAATTTGTTTTTCAAAATTGAACCCAAAAAATGTAAAAATAGACCTCGAAATAGAAATTTCGAAAGGTAGAGAGTTAAAATAGCTCTCCGAAATAAAGCACCACCTTCACATAAAGCACCAAACACCTTCTTCTAAAATCTCTAAAATTCGCTAACAATAAATAATTATTATCTAAAAAAAGAAGATAACACAAATCGAATGTCGTGGTCTCTTTCTGATGGCAAAGCTATTTCATAATATAAATTAAATTACATTTATTGTTACAAAAGCACTAATTAAAAAAGGAAATAATTACTTTATTTCTCCAAATCATCATACTTTTTGTAAGTTTATCTATCGCCTCAATAATATAATAATTCTGAAAGAAGATAATTGGCACCGTAATAATTTATGTCCAAAAGGATGAAAAAGTTTATAATTTGGCGTAATTTTTGAAAGTATGAGTCAATGATTCCATCAGTCCATAAAGCACAACAAACATTAACTTCTTGTGGATATAACGGCGTGTCAATTTTGGTACATGGATTTTCTTGACACAAAATCTAACATTATTGTTTATTGACGTAGCCATTCAATTTCAAGATTGCGCTTCATCTAAGCCAGGCACGGGGCTTATGTGTATGAAATCATATTTAAACACAAATGCTGGAAAACCTTTTCAATAAAGCTAATCCATTTTAATTCCTATAACTCTAAAAAAACGCCCATTATTAGTTATCATTAGGCACTAGCCTAAAACAAAACCACCGAATTAAAAACCAAATTACCACGTTTGTTTTGATCTTACTCCGAATTAATGACTTAAACAAAGACTCGATGTAGTAAATATCATGAAAAGCATATTTATTGTTAATATTTAACTCAGTTACTAAAGTTCGTTTTTGCAAAAGACAATGTTTTGTTTAGGCAAATTAGAATGTCTAGAACGAATTATTGCCATTTCCTTTAGCCAAAGTATACGTGGTAAATGCCATGCCTCATAAAATAAAATGGTAGTCCATCCCGACCTATCACATAACATTCAGCTGCTCTGGTATAGGCCAAATATGCACACAAGTTTAGAGCTAACACAACTAGTCGTGTCCTCCGCCTCCGCTGTGTCAAATTCATGAAAATCTGTCAGCGAAGTCATTTGTAATCTTTACATTTGCGAATTCTATTTCCAAGTGATTCAAGTTTTACAAGTCTTAGAAATTATATTATGAGTTGAAAAGTTCCTTCTGAATATCTACAATTATAGTTCAATAATCTGTACAATCAATGAACCGATTGAAAATAATCGGTAAAATCAATGAATTGACATCGTTTTGTTTGTTACGCTGATCAATATCAAGTAAAAAATCGGTAGTCAATTGAATGATCCCTTCAGATTTTTTGAAATTGCAAACATAATCGCATACAGACGACGATGTGATTCTTCCTTGTCCAAAAACATTTTCTTTCAAAACATCCCTCACCTTCATTGACTTTCTTCACCACGGTGATACTTTTATCTAATATTATTTGTTATTTTAACGTATTTTAAATATCTAACCCATATTACGACGCATATAATTAATGAACACAGAAAATGCTGTAAATAAAAAAAAGAGTAGTTTGCAAATATTTCGACTGTTGTATAGTCGAAATATTTGTATACTTTATTTACTGGTATTTGTAAAATAGTACAATGAACTAATTTCATTATACTCAATTTACGCAGCTATTTTATCAATTATTTGCGTGCACCATTAAAACTTTTGAGTTTTAATATTAACATTTTTTAGTTTACATTAAACAATTATGTGTCGTTATAGGTCAATTTATATACAAGAAAGCGTTCAACATCCAAATCGTTTTGACAGAGACCACATTTAAATAGTTATTAAAGTCCATTAGAATTTACAAATTGTCCCGACTTAATATTAGTTTTTACCCACAAATGAAACGCTCTCTTTCGGGATGACGGAGCTCGGCCGCCTAAAATATTTAATGCCGTAATAAGGAGCAACGATAAACATTTTGTGGAGAACGGAAAATGCTCGTAAAAAAACGAAGGAATTAGTGAGGATTGCCGCCGCTGGATGTCCGCGCTGAGTAAAGAGAGCGGTGTGACGGGTTGCGCGGTGTGCTCGCGTAATGTGACCACTTCCATTGCGAATGGAAGGCAGAATCTAAAGCCAAGTTGGTGTGTTTTCTTTTATATTCTCTTGTCAGATGGAAAGTAGATTTTTATTGATTTCTTGAAATACAACCCCCTTGTTACTGATGTAAAGCGATTATATACATTACAATTTCGATGTTACTTATTTAGGTTCAGTATCGCAATTAAACGAAACTACGTGATGTAGTATTAGTTCTACTTTAAAGTAGAAATAATATTACATTAAAACTACGTGTTTTATTTAATTGTGAATAAGGAATTTCTACAAAATTAACGCCAAATATATTCAATACGAGGTTCTGTATCTTATTTGAAACGTTTGTCTATACGTCTGACTCACACAGAACTGTAACTTTTTATTTGTTCAAAACCAATAGCTTATATTATTATAAATGAATATATGATGCACTTCCGGATCAAAATAATTTTTTTTAAAAATTCTCAATCTCAGCTCGTAGTAATTATATTTTTTCGTACTTCTCACATTGGTTCCCGAAAGCAAATGTAGTGGGCGTTAAATTAACGTCAAAATTTAGAAGTCATATCATTAATATGAAGAATCTTTTAACAAAATGCCATAGGCAAATAAATGTAAGAAAATTAAATTTTTATTTCGTTGCAATGTGATACTAAATTTCCAAAAATGCCTTTTCAAATGATACTTAAAATTTATAGACATATTTTTGAGTGCTTTATTTACGTTATCTTTAACTCTCACAAAAATATTTATAATAATTAACTAATATAAATTAATGGATAAATAAAATACACATATTAATAAAATATGCGTTATGAAAAATTCCAAGTTTCTGCATCGTAGGATTTCTGAGAAAATCTGATTGGAAAGGCAAAGAGACAGACACTCACCTAGTGACCTCATGCGTTGAGGGTTGCGTTTTAAAGTTTGTACAAGTAAGTAAATAGTTTCCGTTGAACGACAATGTGAGTGATACTCACTATTTATTGTACCTATTGATATATCTTTCTGATAACATTGTTTGGTGTTACATAAAGTACCTTCTTTAAAACTGAATATCCAGTATGGAATGGCGCTCTTTCAGTAGTGGTGAACATGTGGTTGACCTGTACACCCAGGTGCCCGATACCATGGAGTATTGAGTATACGGAAACATGTCATATTTATTTATAAACCATTTCAAAAATTATTGAAACAAAATTATAATTAAAAAATACTATTTTTTAGCAATATGAAATAAAAAGTAAGTAATAATTTTTTAAATATTCAGATTTGGGTATATAATATATTTGGTAATAGATTTATTAATGAATTCCCTAATGTGTTCCATTACTTGATTGTGTAGAAGTTAAATGTTATCGTGCACTTGAATTTAAATTGTACGGAGACTTTGAATATGATCTAATAATTAAATAATCAATGCTCCCAATGCTTTTCATTTTTGAAGAATCCGTTTTGAGAAAAACAAACGAAGATTATTATTTAAAACTTCTTAGATTTCATACTGTTTTACAGTAGCACTGATTGATGGTTTTTTAAATACATCAAGAATTTATTATTCTTAATGTCCAAATAATTTTTCCTACCAGTTTCTATAGTTTTAGCCTTTTTCACAATTTTAAGTTGAAACAAGGGTTATGAATATATTTTTAGCTGAGGAATATCAGCATGTCGCAGAAGATATAACACTTAAAATTAAGAAAAAAAATATTCTGAGACCGTTATAACCAGCTTTTTCAAACGACTTGCTGTACTATATGCAGCACTATAACTAAAATATAATTTCGAATACTTAATTTATCCTTCCTAAAATTTCCCAATGAATATTTTGAGTTCAAGCTATGTGCGAATTACAAACACATGAGTGATCTTATAAGGATTCCGTATTTTCCTTTAAGATATAAAACTCTTACAAATGAATTCAAAGTAATTTTAAATTATACCTAAAAAAATAGGTACAATCTACGAAACAATAAAAATAATTTGTAGATTCAAATCAAATTTGTTTTTCTTTAGCTTGTGCAGGACATATTCTTTTTGTTCCGCTGATAATCCTAGATTAAAAAGTTTCTAGTAAACTGGATGGTCACTCACATTTTACAAGTCCGTAAATCGCGTTCGTAGTTATGGAAACCTATTCCTTCCAAAAACCTCCCTTACCTTCATTAATTCCGTTCTGGAACCAACGTAATATTTTTGTCATTTAAATGAAATTATAAATGTAACTTAGTAAACTGTATCTAAATTATCCAACCCTAATCTGATAGTATTTGTTATTTTGATGTATACGAGTACAGAAAGTGTTGTAAAGAAAAAATATTGTGATCCATAACTAGTTTGACTATCAAAAGTTGCGAAATAGTGTAATGAAATTACACGAAGAAAAACCAACTATTTTATGAATTACTTTCGCTCACTGATAAAAATTTTGGTCTTTATTTAAAACATATTCTAATTTTAGTTAAAGCAAACTATCAATATAAAATTCATGACATATAAAATCCATGATCTCAGGTAATGAACAAGAAAGCGCCAAACGACAACTGAACAAGGTACTAAAATTAATAAGAAACATCACCTTACAAAATGTAAGTTTAACTTCGGAATGCTTTCTGACTGCAAGATAACCTGATAAGTTCTAATCCTGTCGACAGCGGCGTCTGTTAAATAGAAAAGTTCATTAAAATTTACAACTCGTCTTAACATTAGTTTTTACTCAGAAATGGGACCCGCTGGTTCGGGATTACGCAGCCCGGCCACTTGAAATATTTAATGCCGTAATAAGGAGCGATGAGACAACGACAAAAAAGGTTTCCTTTTAAGGAAAACGAAAATACTGTATTATTGAATTCAAGGCGAATAAACATGTTATAAAATCAAAGTGACTATTTGTACCCTGTTTGTAATAGATGAACTGATGTTATATTCGACACCACCAAAGTTTTTTTTTAATCTAACTGTTAATAATTTTAAAATGTATGGAAAATTTTCGTATTTTTGTAACCAAAATAAAACTTTAACTATACTACTGCATTATTTCTACTTTATATTTACATGTAGCATTTAAATAAATGATTCCTTATGTAATGGCGGGTTATAAATAAATTCCTATTTATGTATAGAAAATGCAACACAAGTCTAAACATAAATTATGTTAAAAAAATTTATTTATTGTTATTATTTATTGTACATGAAATTCATCCAGAAATTGTTTAAGTTAATATTATTAACTTTTACACTAAAAAAGAAAACTGAAACATATTGTTACAATTTGTCCAAGCAAAATTATTCAATTTGAATTCCATGATAAGTAATGGGCGGATATAAATGAAATATGGAATAGGTACTGTTTTGAAGTTCCCAAAAAATACTAATATGTATATAAGTACAATGATAAAAATAAATTTTCTGCAATAAACCAAATCTTCAATTGTATTCACTTGAATTTTCCAGAAATTATCATTTTGATTGACATGGATATGTCGGCTATTGCAAAAATAGCCATGAAATATCAAAAAAAGATGAAACAATCTTATTATGGCTAGAGTCAAGCTAAGATTTATTTGCTAAATAATGTTATTAATATTGAAGCCGATACAAAGCAGTTTTCAGCTATACACGGCGATATCAATTGATGGAACACTCGCATTATTAATTAGACTCACACCCGATTGCTTTACTTTACTTTAGGGAGTGAATTCTATACACATCGAAAATATTTTAAAAAGAATGATTTATTTAGCGTTTAGAATAATAATAGAAGCCAGAAGACCTGTTTTTGGGATTTTCTTCTGTCTGCGTGTTAATTTGTTTTAATTCTTAATACTCTCGGGCAACATATAGGATATTTTTATCTGAATATTACTGATTTTAAATCAAATATTACGGTATTGGTACTTCCTAACGCCAACTATTAACGTTTTTAGTAAATGTCGCATGCTCATAGATACCATATATAACGATATAGTATATTACCTAGCCATCTAATAACGTATTTAGGAAAATGTATGCTCTTAGATATTGCAAAAATTAAAAAAAAAAAAAGAAAGCAGAATAATAGTGATTATAATAATAATAATAGTCATAATATTTTCGACAATTCAGTTGTATCAGCCGTGGTGTGTCAGCGTGGTTAATGGCGTTGGCATAGTATGTCGAAGGCGGGGGTACAATATCAACTGGCCGATAGACTTTTTCTTTCTGTTGTTTACAATAATAATTAATAAACACAGATGTCATTTTTAAATATTATACTTTTTCTGACCTGGTTTTGGACTTATAATATTATATACAGCTAACACCCCCTATTAAAGGTAATTGTAAGCTTTGTACTCATGGAAAATGAAGTTCATTTTTCGATTTTTTAAACAAATCTATGTTGTGTCAATGTTTATTCATTCGTATTTCATCCAATATCAATAATTTTATTCATGACGGTTATTCTGAACACTAATCATCAGTGAATTTCTCGTGAATGAAGTTGCAGGTACAGTTAGGATTTTATGTAACTTTTTCCGTTAGTGTTTCTGGGTGTGGGCCTGCGTATGTAGACCCAGTAAGGGTGAGCGCACCTGCCTATGCTTGTATATCGCTCGTAAGCTTCAGAAGGTATTTAATATTTATGTTATCAATCTACCTTACAGTTGATTATAATAACTATCAACAAGCAAAGAAAGTTACAGTTGGAAAGTTTTCTACGACTGTGATTCTAGATGCGGCTCTGCTACGTTAACATCTCTAAAAAATCATGATGAAATGCTTTCGGCAACCATCGACGCTATTATACAGGTTAAGATATGTAGACCCAACTACATGTCAGAAGTTCATCGACTATTATTCATAAACTAACAGAGCTTATTTGGCCGTGAAAACGTTCATTTCAATTTTGTTATATAAAATACTGTTGTAAATGCTTTTGAGAAATTCAAAAATGGCGGTTAGTCTATAAAAAGTAGGGACACGTAATACTAAGAAAAATAACCTTACATAGAAAAAATGTTCAAGATCTATCGACAATATTTTTGAGAGACCTACTCAAGGATACCCTACAAAATGGAGTGTGCCAAAAAAAATTATTAATTATTAAAATTATTAGTAGTGTCTTAAAAAACTTTTTTTGGAAAGATTTCTAATAGCCAGCGAGTAAAAGGGCTGTGACGTACAGAGGGACAGATACACAGATGGACATAGTACAATTATAAAGTTTCCTTTGGCTACAAAACTATAAAAATGAACTAAATAGTTTCCTTTCTATAATAAAAGGCTACAAATTGACGCATTTCCATATTACCACTGTACAACACATGCAAATATTTTCTAGTAATTATCACTGACAGAATGTTCAAAAGATACAAACGCGACTTTATAATAAACAAAAGTTAAACTAATTTACTTTGTGTTTCGATTACAATTCTTTCAAGACTTCTCTTATTGGATTTAAGGTTATTTGCTTTTGAATAAAACAAGAACTTCAACAATTCAAATTTAATTACAGTTTCATTTTAATTTTTATTATGGACTAGTCATAGATGACATCAAAGCTTGTAAAGCTCTGTATATACAAATGCAACTAATAAAGTTATACATAACGTAGCCCAAATGAGTACAATAACAATATCAGCAATTATAGGCTTATAATGTACAAATAACAAAAGTAGTGGTGCATACCAATTTTTTTTTTAATATTATAGTAATTCCAAACGTTGGTAATCTTACTGAATATCATAAAATATGTGTAATGCAACACAACGTAAATATTGAAATTGATAAGCAATTCATTCTTAGTTAAAGTTAAATTAAAATATCAATAAATCAGCAAACGAATTTATTAGATGAGCAACGGGTATTGCGTATTATAAATACCATTGCTGTTCTATAAAAATTACAAATTTATCAAAATAGAGTTTTTTTATTAAAAAAAATTGCATAATAAATCATAATACAAAAATGTATATAACTAAGCGCTGTAGCACGCAGACTAATAGTCGACAGCCGCACGCGCACTATGTAATTATTTTCACGAATATTTTCGAGCCACTGTTGACAGCCCTGAAACTCTATATCTATTTGATTAACAGGGTTAACGTTTTTGTTCTTACAATTAGTTTTACTTGAAATTATAAACTTGCCGGGATTACATATAAAAGTTATGAACATTTTAAAAACATTTAATAACTTTACATTTAGAGTTTATGCTCATTCCACATAAAGAAACTATTTGAACAGTATCTTTTGACCCAAAGAAAATTTGCCCCATTTTTTACATTTATATTTTCGATGGGAATTTACAATTACTAGGTGATATTGATAAATGGAAACAATTTTATGGACTTACGTTTTTATTTCTATATTTAGGCCGCGAAGGTTTCATCCATTCTAGTTTTTAAAGACATTACGAATAAATTTTGGTTGCTAAATTAACGTAATATAATTAAATAATAATTGGTCACTTCCAATAATTAATCATTTTCAAGAATGTTTCTAATAAAAAAGTTATTGTCTCGGATTGCAACATTAGACGTATAAAATTGGGTGTTATAAAGTTTATGATAAATATACATTTTAAACAATCTTGTTCATTACGTTCCACGAATGGACGTAAGCTATTTTAATAATAACAGAACACATTAAAAATTTAACAGGAAATAGTTTTCTGTTCTGCACTAACAGAAGCCGATTTTCAAAATGTCCGAAATTCTTGAATGCCCATTCATTCATGACATATTCGCACGTTGGCATATTGTGAAATTATGTCACACCCACTTAACATTACACACTATGTTTTTTAATAACATCTACAAAAGAGCTGAACGTAAAAGAGCAAATGAAGGGCTGAACATAAAAGAGCAAATGAATAACGACTTAACAGTACCATCTATACGTAAAAAATAAACAAGGACATGATTTAAAATCGCTGTGAAACTTTTTAATATTAATTGCCGAGTACTAGTTATAAGACTATGGAAAAATAATCTTTCCAATTATTCGGCAGGTACCCCCCGGCAATTAATATTAAAAAGTTTCACAGCGATTTTAAATTGAACTTGTTAACTGTGCTTACATAATTTCGCCACAAACTTGAGATTTTTGTACAATTCAATATATAAATATAGGAAAATACATAAGTGGACTCTTAAAACTATCTATTACTGATGATTTTGTCAAGATTGCATTACTTAAAAACTTGATTCGAAAATAAAAGTCTATTATACGGTGTAAACATTTATAACCATCTATCATGGTGCTCTTCCAATTCATTATGTACGAGTGCTTTTAAATTCTTATCTCAGATTTTATTTATATATGATTTTATACACACACACACGCACGCACACACACACACACACACACACGCGTGCGCACACACACACACACAGACACGCGTGCGCACACACACATACACACACACACAAATATATATATATATATATATATATATATATATATATATATATATAATATATTGGATTAGCTAATAAGTGTTTAACCCCGAGTTACCTCTAAACAATTTTTATTAAAAAATGTATATGTTACACTAAATTTAATTTATATATGCACCATTATGATCTACTACTTGTTGCCATCTAGTTGATTGTGAGAATATGCCTTTCTTGTAAAATTCCGGTGACTGATTCACCTAAATGGTTACTTAGAGCCCTGAATGAATGGTAATCAGAGTGCACAATGTCAGACTAATATGGTGAATGAGTGAATAGAACCCAGCCGAGCCTCCTCTAATTTATCATGGGTACGTTTTGCAACTGGACTTCAATCCAAAGAGTAATAGAAAATCGCTTAGCAATGTAAAATCATACAGTACCATTAGTCGACTTTCCGCCTTTGGGAATCTGCTCGAACAGGTGATAGCGATGCATTTGTTGACGCAATTGACTCACTCGCCGCCGTGGTTTTCAGACCGGGATGACCATTCGAGTCGTCCGGAGAGACATGTCCTCGGAACTTTTCCAGAACTTCGGTGCTTTTGATAATGCTTAGTTACCGGCCATCTTGTCCGCGCACCTTCAGGAGTATCGCGATGCGAGGTCATCACATATGCAAATGATACTTTGCTTCGGGTCGCTACTTTGCCTATGGTCGGAGAAGCGAACTATAGAGATAAAAATCGGGCAGGAGTGATGTAAAAATTCTCATTAAGTTATTATTTTTTAATATATCATAAGTATTAAAAATACAGATCTTGGCCAAGATCTACATTTATTAATAAGAATGAGTTGTGAGTGGAAATATGCTTATCTATTATAATATTTTGAACCAAACATATATGTGAATAATTTATAAAAATGGTAACACCGAGTGATGCACTTTATACAAAATGACACGGCCCGATTCATGGTCATTAGATTTAATCTTTTTGAAAAAAGCTCAAAAAATTTTAATGATTTCAAAAATAAACTGCCAACTCAAAATATATTCTATACTTTGAGTCTTTAATCCTCTCCCCTCTATTTACACAAGAACGTTTTGAGTGTTAGTGATTAAGATTTATGCCGTGTTTCATTCCTATGCAAAATTGTATGTCTCAACGTCAAGCGGTTTCTTAGAAAAACGGCTGTGATCGACATACAGACAAAAACGTTAGCGAACAAGGGTTCCGTTTTTTTTCTTTTTAAGGTACGAAACCCTTAAAGTACTTATAGCTACAATTGCAATAAAATAGTTCAACTCTAAATTAATGAAAACTTTCTTTGAATACTATGTTATATGTTTTTCTAAATATTTTAGTAAAAATGCAAACAGGATCTTCATTAAAACTAAAAGAAAATGTATTTACCGTACGGTAATAAGCATTTTTTTATATTTAATTATATATATATATATATATATATATATATATGTATATATTTTTTTTTCTTCCTTTTTTTTTTTTCGACTGACTTTTTATGAGAAAGGTTTTCCGAAATCCATCAAACCAAAAAACATTGGATTCAAAACGTGACAGAAAGGTGACAATGACATGATCAAGTTGTCTGAAACGAAAGAACTAGAATTCATTTAAAACTTATTTATGTAGTACCAGAATTAATAAAAAATTATAGCAATTTCAAAATTGATACAGGTTTTTAGTAAACATCATTTTCTCACTACAAAATATTAAATTGATTATAGAGTTGTTAAAACAAAGCTTTCATTATAGTAACCGGAATAGCAATGGAACGTAATAATCTATCGATAATTATCATTCGAAACGACAAGTAATTCGAAGGAGTTTCCCAAGAACAAGACACAATACAGCAATATTTCATGTCAATAAAAGATACTCGCCAAATTAATCCTAAAATAATTTCAACTTGTATTAGAAAAATAAATAACTCTAAAATGGTGTGACCCCCTCTCCATTATGTAATGAAACAACCAGTATCGGTTTCATCCGATGATTAATAAATACGTATTATTTAACAGTAAAACGTCAAATTAATGTTAAGTTGACCGATTCATACTTTTGGCTAACGTTTCATACGTTAGCATACGAGTAATAGAATTTTCCATATATAAATAAAATACTTATATGAATAATTGCGTTCCAAGCGTTGGTAAAACTTGACTTTAAAATATTTTCTACCAAAGAAAATATTTTAAAGTCAAGTTTTACCGACTTATATTTTTGAAATTCTTACAACATATGCTTGAAACGTGATTTTAATTTTCTAAATATATTTAGTACAATGTAACATAAAAGTAAACAGAAAATACGAGGTGATGGTAGTCTACAAAATATTTTTTTTTGCAAATGAGAAATACTTCGATCTGAGAGATATATAAAATTAGGGGGATATATTGCCTGGACTCATTATAAATTCCTTTAGAATGATGATTTTATTAATTACCGATCACCATTAAATGAAACTACTTGATGTAGTATTATTTCTACTTTCTTCAAGTTTTTTACCACGACCTAGGTTTCGTTGTATTCGTTAGTTTCGTTGTCTTCAGGTGAGCTATTAGCAAAGATCTTTGCTAATAGCCTACCTGAAGATGCTGTAATACAATGAAACCTAGTTATATGATAAATATGTTAAAATGGATATTCCATCAGATGGATATTCCATTAGATTCTTTATACACTCTCGTTGTTTTGAGAGATTGAGTAAAATTTCAAATACATCTCTACAGAGTGTATTAATAATGAAGTCACCTGATATTGTTGGATATAGGTTTAAAAGTATAGAAATGGACCTATGGAAAACGCACAGACCTGACTAATTTATAACACACTTTTAATCGCATTAATCTTCAAATCACAATGATTCCATCCCTTTGCAAATATTAAGTATACTAAACTTTATTACTAACTAAGAATTAGTACACAGAAATAAATATTTAATGATATAAAGTATATATAGTTCACCAACAATATTATTAAATTAAATATTCCTTAAATTAAAAATATCTTAAAATTAATACCAACAACCAAATCTATACATGAATAAACTACATCTGCATAGAAATGCGACATCATAATAAACAAAAATTAAACAAATTTACTTCTTGTTTCGGTTACAATTATTTCAAGACTTCCCTATTATATTTAAGCTTATTTTCTCTTGAATAAAACAAAAGCATTAGTAATTTAAATTGAATTACGCGAAGCAGAGGCGGCATCGTAATTTATTAGCTTCGGTTTTCATTTTAATTTTTATTACGGGCAAGTCACGGAGGACCACAAACCTTGTAAAGCTGTTTTTACACAAATGGATTGGGTTATTAGAACCCAAATGATAGGCCAAATGATTACAATAATAATTTCAATCATTATAGACTATTAATGTAGAAATTAAGAAAGTAGTGGTGTGTGATAACTGTTTTAATATTATAGCAATTCCAAATGTTAGTAATTTTACTGAATGTCAAAGAATAAACCAAAATTTAAAAATGAAAATTGATAAAGAAGTCACTCATAGTTAAATTATGATTAAAATAATGAAAAATCAACAAACGAATTTATTGAGGGAGCAGCGAGTATTGCCGTGTCCGATATACATATCGCACTTATGTAAAAACTACAAATATTATAATTTATATTAAAAGCTCCTTCATAACTTCTAAACGAAACAAAAGGAGAACTTAAAATTCAATCGTAATGTTTAGTTCCTTGATCCAAAATTTTTAGGCGGTTTTTTTCACCAAGTTTATCATAAATACGGCATTGCATGAGAAGTTGTAATTCAATTCTAGTATATCTCATATCCTGTAATGTTTCTTTATACAGCAGTCCAAAAACTATATATCAAATATTTAAAAAGGTATCTATACGTATTTATAATCAAATTCCAGAAGTAACTTGTCTCTACTTCGAAGATATTCATAAACAATTATTTGCGAACAAATATTAAAAATATTAGAACAAAAAATGTTGTGTTCTTAATTTGTGTCTATTGATATGTTTGTATGTTTTTCTGTTTGTTTATTTGAGAGCGCATCACGTGAATCTACTAACCTTTTTTTCATTTTAAATAGATATGAAGTGTGTTGTGAAAGGGGTTCGTGCTTGAGTAAGCAACGTTTAATAACGTTGTTGGCCGTCTTCAAATAAATTACTTCGACGTTGTATGCATTCCTTACAAAATAATATTGTTTTCTTAATTTATTTAAAGTTTGAACCTGTTGTCAATATTTACAATTTGATTACTTTTATAGATTTAGTATTAGACTGTATAATTTTCATTTTTACGTATTTTATTTTCTATAAATATAATAGAACTGAAAATTTAGAGTATCGGTGCTTAAAAGGTATTTACGAAAAAAATGTTTACGGGAAATATAATAAAAATAAAAGAATACCATATTATTTTAACATTTTTATCCGCTTATCTGTGAGCCTATTTACTTGTCCGCACATCACGCAAGAATGGCTAAAAAGTTTTCAATTAAGATTTCACTAGTGGATTCTGCTGGGTCTGGAGTAACATATGGACTATGTTTTATTGCAATCCACTAACTAAAAAGAGTATTTGGCAATTCGACTTTTCAATGCAAATTATACTTAAAAAAGTTTATATTGGTGATGAATACAATAGTAGGCACTACGAGTGGCACTACAGTTTACTTAATAATATTCTCAAAAGTTCCACACGCAAATAATAAAGCGGGCAGAGTGAAAAATTTTTTTTAAGAAATGCACAATGCTTTTACGTTTGTAAGAGATATAACAGGCAACACAATTTAAATAATGGAATATGTACAAACGTATTTGTTTTTTAGATTTTCTTAAGTGAATACAAAATGTTCGAGACGGTGTCATCCAAAATTGATTTTCCTTAAATTTAAGAATACAAATTACTTCATGACGAATAATATGTTCGGTAACGAAATGTGTGATAATTACTGGGCAAAATATGAATGATAAAAAATAATTATGTATAAAATAGTATACATCTTGAATTAAACATTTCAGGAGAAAAAAACTTATTTCTTCAGAAAAATTGAAAAAAGTTGATAGTTATTTTTCTCAGAAAAATCAAATTAAATACCATTTAATCTACCGCAACTGTAGATCCCTTAATAAATTTTATGTATCAATTGTATACCAAAATATTTTTTTAAAATAAAATTATTTAATACCCCAAATTTTCGGATATGTAAACACGAGGATACTATTTCAAATACTAGTCAACTTACTATTTAATGAAGAAAGTAAATTTGATATTTCCACTCTACCTTAGCTTTAAAATTACATTTCACAAAGCCACAGTAACTTTTTAGTGAACCTAGGCCTCTATACAACAAAGCGTCATATTGTAAATCACAATTAGTCAGTGTAACTTAAAAGTTATTTAAGTCATTTTTGTAATTATGCTCCTAAATCTTACGTGCATCAATATGTATGTTAAAGTTTTACTCGTAAACTTTATATTGGATCTTGCATAAATTATGATCTTGCATAAATTACCAAAACGTGTTCGTGTACCGATAAAACAAAACACAAGATGCTAACACACGAAAAGCTGCTGTGGAACGCACAGGCCGCGCCCGCAACTCACAAATTGCTTCCTTACAATGTGTCGTACAATAAATCGATTCAGTTCACATTTTGTTCACATAATGAAATAATTTTTTTAACGAACAATATATTTAAAGAACGTTACAATATGCGAAATTTGAATATCATAGAATATCTGTTAGTATTCCGTGTTATCCGTTAGTGTTCCGAAAATTTTTTATGAGGCTAATATTATGTATTTCGAAATTCAAATGGACGAATCACATTACTAAAATTAAAGAACCGAAGAAAATAGTTTTGTAGTACCTCTATAATCAATTTAGATTACCTACAATCGTTTTAAGTTAGAATGGAATGAATGTTATACGAGAGCGGATTGAAAAGTTCATAGCTTCATAAAGAAATAATTATAATATTGCCTAATATCTGAGATTATTGGCATAATGTTATCAAGTGATCTCATAATATCGTTCACATTGAAATGGAATTTCGTAAGGTGTATGCCAAATAAATACCAACTCTCATTTCAGCCAAACAAAAACGATACCGACACGATTTTTGGACAGATTTGTGACCATTAATGTCACTTAGTTGTATCATAAAACTCTAGAGTCAAAACAGCTCTCAAAAATGAAGAAGTTCGGAATTACCAGCCCCAAGAAATGCCAAAATTATTTCGTCAGCAAATACAATAAAATAATTTCCTGAAAGTCGAAAGGAGCCATTATGGATAATTACTTCATTAGTTGGGCTTGAATTTGTATACTATTAAAAAGTGAAAACTGCCATCAACGCGTATTTTAAGGACACTTAAAACCAGATGGAAAAGTAGATTGAGCTGTTTTTAAATAGTTTCTGTAAAAACGAAGGACTGAACATAAAAGAGTAATTTGATTTCGAAAAAATGTTTAGAATAGGAAATGTTTAGATAATACAGACAAAACTTAACAACGTATGTTATGGTTTGTTTTATATGTGTTCAATTATATTCCTGTGGAATGTAAATGAATAACGACTGAGCACAAATGAGTAGACATAAAAAATTAACATGAAATGACTGGTTAAAAGTTGTGTTATTTAACGGCGAAGGTTATTAGTCACATGTTATCTTATTAACTCATCATGGTGTCGGTAATACATTTTTTGATCTATCTAGATTAACTACTTTATAGCCTTTCTTCGGCTTCATCTTTGTGTGATCCACCTAATATGTTTTTCAACCGCTCTAATTCTTACAGTGCTATACTATTGTATGTAGATCAGTCATTACTACGCCGTCTATGCTATTGTATGTAGACCAGTTATTACTACGCCATCTAAAGATCGTACTTAATAAAGAGTCACATAAGCTTGTCCTTTTGCGAATGTTATGTTTTTTTAGAAGCTTAGTTATTAAGACTGAAAATAAAAAGCAAAATTTAAATGTTTATTAAGCCCACGACAGATGTAAACGTTTTAATCTAAAATAAAAATAAAAATTTAAAAATTTTTTAAATCCCACGATGGATGAAATCGTTGTAAGTGAAAAATGATTAAATATTTTTTTTTTAAAACCCCACGGCTAAGAGAAAGTATGAACCTATTAATATCCAAACCCAACAAAATCCGTCGGTGCTGCCATGCCCGACCTATCAGTTCGTAACTAATTGAAATTCTCTTAGGTGCGCAAATAGCTTTTTCATGCTGCTACAATGTAATTGATATTGGAAACGGAAATGGCAATGGCAGCCCCGATGAATTTTCTTGGGTTTGTAATTATATTAATAGGTTGTTACTTTTTTTTGTTTGGGGGTTTTCAAAAAAATATTTAATCGTTTTTCAATTACAACGACTACACCCGTCGTGGATTTTTTTAAAATATTTAATTTTCCTTTTTGTTATTTATGGATAGTTATATGAGAAACCTTTTAATAATAGACGCATATACATTATCTTTGAATGATCACTATGTTAATTCATGATGTAATATTTATAGCCATCTAGAAACTAACTATATTATCATCTTTTTTCCAATATGTATCGCAACAAATTAACTTCAGGCAAAATTAACATGCTACCATGTCGGTTCGCCGCCTTACTTAAATATTTCCTTTTACCAGCCCACTGGCTACAAGACTATCGAAAAAAATCTTTCTAATTAGTCGCCGGACGCGCCTCGGCAATTAATATTAAAAAGTTGCAGAGTAATTTTAAATTGAACTTGTTTATTAATATTCTTTCATAATCTCGCCTCAACGAAGAGAAAGTTTGTACATATAATTCATTATCAAATCCATTTTAGAATAATAATTTATTGTCATTACGACATTGTTTTTAAAAACATAAATGGACCATGAACACTATTTGCTTTTGTAGTTTGTATTTTAAACATTGTTTTACTTAAAAACTTTATTCGAAAAAAGATTCTACTATTCGATCTTTAAATTTCCAACGCTCCATCACGATGCTCTTCCAACTTATTGTATACGAATATTTCTAAAGTCTTAAATAATTAGATTTTATTTATCATTAAATTGATCTTCAAATGTAGTTAATTTATACTTAGAGTACCAATTTATTTGTTTATCTACTTTAATGTGACTAATTGATACATATTGCCACAAGAGCAATTTCTTATAGCCAACCATAACACGTGTCTAGCCCCGTCCGACAAACGGCCGGGAGTGAAACCCGGGCCCGTATGCCTTGTGATACCACGATAACAATGTAGTACTTGTATTTTCACTATTTTATACTTTCATTTCACTTCTTATTTGGTGATTATTTAAATAAGCTTATCTAATAAATTTGTTCACATTTTTTATGGAAAAGTATTTTTTCCTGAAAAAAGACCTTAAAGATAAGTTCATTTACGAAAAGTTCTTTTGCAATCCCTTCTCTAAATATTGCAAATATCACTACGTTATTAAGCTAATGTTTAAAAAGTAGCATATTTTTTCATTGTTGCCACTAATCTCAAATTATTTTTTTTATTTTTTAATTCCTATATTTTAGAAAGAAGATATATTTTCTACAAGTTGTTAGTTTATACTTTTATGTTGTTTATACTTTATGTTTATACTTTATTTTTTAAATTACAAAAACGCACCACTCTATTTGTGTATGTAGTGTAAGTGGGCACTGACACCATTTAACAATATGCTAACGTTCAATTATCTGACGAATTAATGAGCGTTCAAGGATATATCAATGTGGACCTTTAACAATTTTCTCCTTTGAATGCCGAACAGGAAACTATTTCCTTCTAAAATGTTTATGATCTGTTATTATTAAAACAATTACATCCGTTCGTAGGACGGAACAAACAATTTTATTCAATATGTTTATTTACGATAAACTTAAAAACTTATTTTCATTCATACAACTTGATATATCCCATGTTGCAATTCGAAACAAAACCTTTTTTATCAGTTTAAAGCTTTTGAAAATCATTAATAATTCGAAGTGACCAATTCAACAAAACAAGCCCAAATTGGGGTAACAAAAAATAACTGTCCTGTAATGAAATGACAGCTGATTTCTAATGAGCGCGTCAAAATTAAAGATATTAAATATAACACTGTTAGGAATAGTTCATGCACGCATAATTGACTAACTGAAAGGACCGTACATCACCGAGTGAAGCTCTGCACTTAGCGCTCATTAAAAGTCTTCCAATGGCTAGGACAGAAAACTGTGATTAATTAACTAAACAATTATACTGAAATAATATTAGAAAATAGATTATATTATGATATCATTAAATGAACGAATAAAATATAATTTTGTAAAACAAGGCATGTCTGAAAAATATACTTATATGATTTATTGCCTTAGATGATTTATTGCCTTATATGATTTATAACTTCGTTTTTTTTTAAATTTTTGATTAATTTATAAATGTAATACAATAAAATTTTATTATATTACTGAATAAAATAGAACCGATCATTTGCCCCTGATATTTTAAAATTATCCTCAATATTATAAAATGCATATATCCAGGGCTTTCGTTTATACTAAAATATGCATAATCCGTTTTAATTTTGTTTTGAGATGATTAAGCAGAAAGCCCAAATCTTAATAATCTAATTATTAAATTCTTTCAATGTTAATTGGCAATTTGTATCCTCTCAACGCGATAATAAGAGATATGCTATTTAGAATTTCTACGACAGGGAAAAACATAACTCCAATTTTTCCCTATCCGTGACCTATCAGCTAAGCAGCTATATAAAATAAAATAAAAAATAGTTTAGAAATCAGGAACTGACTAATTGGCATTCAAACGCAGTAAATACAATTACATTTTTCAGAATAATACTGCCATAGTGCTCATGCTCTAGGACAAGTCTCGCAAATTTCAACATGTCTTCATAAGCTTAATCTCATAGGTGCTTAATATGCAAGAACCTTTCAGGATGAACATCTGATAAGACTTTGGAAATCGCATCAAAATCCATCCAGTATACCTCAACTCATAAGCGAACACACAGCAAGACCGAGAGAAGTGGCGTTATATCACAGAACAATAATTCAGAACACTATTCAAAACTTTTCAAATACATAAACTAATTCGTGAAAGATAGAGAAAACAAAAGTATTAACAATCAGAGTATTTGAATAACCGCATTTAATTGTATATTTAGTTCATATTGATTAAATTCGTCTTTATATTTTTTTTCAGGCATCTCTTTGTAAAACTACAATAATACATAAATAAACAAAAACAAGTACCAAAGACTATATTAATTAATTGCGAGACAGGAAGTGGATGCTGAGAGTCGGATAGTAAATCCGCTTATTACCACATTCTCGACCCTGGAATGTCTCCGACCACGGCGAGCGATAGTGCTGTGCGCCGGAAGCATGCTGCCTGGGTGTAAAATGTGATACTGATGTAAGAAAATCTCATCCCTAAATCACGGGTAAATGAAAATATTGCAATTTCATAAAACAGCAAACTTTGTGGATCAGAAAACTTAATTTCTCATCAAAACGGAAAATTCAGTTAGTTCATCTTTGAGACTATAAATACTCTATGAATTGAGTAAGAGTTGCATTTCATATTATACTATTTAATACCCAAAAAATAAAGCCTGTTAAAAGTTTAGATCTGAAACTGACACCGGTGTTAAGTGATTAATATATATCTTTCAGTTCATTTGATTTACCTTTTAATTATTCATGTAAACAACATTTTGTAATTACCAAATTAAATGCGCAACTTAAATTGAAAGGAAATTAATCATAACTCATAGATTTAAGAAGCATATATCCCAAATTGGCCATATATTTTCTTCTTCTAGCTCGTTTAGGTTAACTGGCGCCACAGTATCGTGTTCTGGGTGGACTATGTGGCAAACCCCACTTCACTCTTCTCTCTACCCATATCGTTCTTGTTTTGTCCTTAGGTCTTCTTCTAGCCCTATGACGAGACGAGATTAATGCTTCCTGGAAATATGACATAACTTATTTTGACGCTACCAAATGTGGGCTTAAGTGGGCGAAACTCAATATATGAGCAAAAAGTTTCATTTCTCATACGATCATACCTCTTTTTGCGTCCCACTTAACAAAATATCACATTATCATAGCCTGATGCCAGCTGAAAGTGATAGAGGTAAGTGTCAACTATTTGCATCTTTATGTGAAACTAAGAATGTAAGTAGAGTTGAAAACTGTCAATTTGTTTCTCTTTGCGATCTCTTATTTTATATGAAAGATTTATTTAGCACCGCATACAGCTACGTGGTCCCTCCAAACCTTAATTCCTCGTATATATTTCAATCTGTTTCATATTTATAATCTGTTTCTGAACTAGTTGTCTATAAAAACTCATGTTTTTATACTCTTTAAGTACATTTTAAATCGCAACTGTCAGTTCTTCGTTCCACGGTTGTCAGCTTTTTACCTGCTACAGCCACATAGTGTGCATAGTGTAAGTTAATACAGAACACTAACCTACGCGTACAATATCTCATATATAGTTTTTAACACGTCTTTATATTCTGTAGTTTCATCATTAAACGATGACATAAACAAATATGGGCTCAGAATATCTCTTTTCATAACTTTAAGTGTCATTTCGAAGTTCTTTGATCGAAGATTGATAAGTCCACACGTAATTTAGGGTTTCACACGTGAATAGATTCATTCGGTCCGATGAGGAAAATTTTATTACTATTAACTACTCCCTTTATACTCTCACGTAGTTTTGAAAGATTGAGTAAAACTTGATACTGTATTAAGGATAAAGGAAGATTTACCAAAATTATCCACGATACATCTAAAAGTGTAAAAATTATCCCAAGGAAGACCGACAGACTTTACGATCCTTTAAGAGTCCCTCACTTCACTCCCAAACACTAAAAATACATAATTAGAAAAAATAAAACTTAAAAGCCTTTATCGTATAAGGACACAGGCAGTCGCGGACAATCGCGGACGTTGTTTGTACCTAAACGTGGCAAGTTAAATAAAATATTAACATTATAAAATATTATCATTATAAAAGCAATTGGTATCAAAACTGCTAATTTCAGCATGAACTGATAACTTATGATGAATTTAAAGAATTAAAAATTCACTGCGTAACTTCATTACAAAAATATTGATTTATAAAAAGAAGTACCCAAAAAAACATCAAATTCCCATTAAGTCTCTGCAGTATAGAACTCTAAGCATTATCATACTGAAACCAATTTACTACGTTTATTTATATCTTAATCGAAATTAATGACTTAAATAATGTCTCGATATACTTAATATTGAGAAAATTACATTTATTTTATTTTAAATCTATATATTAATCCGTAACGATAAAAGTTTGCAACCCTTTTTGCGCACACAGAGGAGTACAATTTGACATAATTAAAGTTTATATGGAGAAGGTAGGCAGAAAGCTAAAATTTATATATGTGTTACAAGTACATTAAAATATATTTATTAGCGTTCATACTGTAAATGTCAAACATATAATATAAACAGTCGCAAGATGTTGAGATAATCGTCAAAGAATTTAAAATATCAGATTAACTGAATGAATTTTGAGCTGTGAATTTCATGTAATTTCAAATATTCCTTTTTCAATACTCTTTGAAGTGTATATCAAGGCAAAAAAGAGTTTACTTTATGTGGAACTGTAAGGCAAATTAATATTTTTGAATTTTAGCTACTATAACATCGAGAGAGATACTACTATATCGAGTTTTAGCTAATATTTTATTACTGTACCAAATTTCAAGTCTATAAGTCAAGCAGTTTTACAGAGCAACGGCTGTGACGGACATAAGAATAGACACGTGAGTAATATCATAAGGGTTCCATATTTCCTTTTAAAGTACGGATCCCTGAAAAATGAAGCAAAATTAATCAAAATCCTCAAGACCGTTATAAAATAAAAGGGATTCAGCAATAACTGATAAAAAAAATATTTTAGATTGCTCTCGTAGCAACAAGTCCGCCATGTGTATCAATTAGATACATTAACGTAGATAAATAAATGAAACATTCAATTCTTTAATTTTTATTATAATTAAAAACAATATAACTTGCAGATTGAAATCCAATTAATTTTTCTTTACTTTGTGTAGGACATATTTTGTTTGTTCCGTTGATAATTCTTAAATAAAAAAGTTTATAGGCAATTATAGGATGGTCACTTCATATTTTATAAGCCTTTGAAACTGCATTCTTAAATATCCACTAACATTTCTTCTGAAAACTTTCATTACCTTCAATGATTCCCTTCTGAATGCCAATGTCATATTTTTATCATTTTGATGAACGTATGAATGTACCTCAAAAACAGTATCTAAATTATCCAATTCGCAATCTGACAGTATTTGCTATTTTAATGTATACAAATACAGAAAGTGTTTTAAAGAAAGAACAGTGTAATACACAACTAGTTTGAATATCCAAAAGTTGCGAGATAATGAAATTAAACGTAGCACATGAAAAAAATTTTCGCCCATTGATAGAAATTTTAAGCTTTAATTATTGAAATTTTTTAATTTAAGTCAAAACAAACACTTTTACCTCGTGTCGTTATGGCATAGAGTAGAAGTAAGATCAAGAGAATGAGATTTCTATAATCTGTGATCTCAGCTACTAAACAAGACAGCGTTCTACGCCAACTGACTTTCTGTAAGAAAGTGTTTCTTTTTAACTTTGAAATGAAAGAAGAAACTTAAAAAGAGACACTACCTTACAAAATGTAAGTTTAACTTCGAAATGCTTTCTGAATATAAGACGACCAGACACGTTCAAAACATTTTGAAAGCGGCCTCCTTCAAATAGTTATTAAAGTCCTTTAAAATTTACACAACTCGTCTTGACTTAAAATTAGTTTTTACCCAGAAATGAGACCCGCTGGTCCGAGATTACGGAGCTCGGCCGCTTAAAATATTCAATATCGCAATACAGGGCGACCAGACAACGATAAAAAAGGTTTCTTTTTGGGGAGAACGAAAAGTGCTTGAAAAAAATGAAGGAATTAATGGGGATTATCACCGCTGGACATCCGTGCCGAGTAAATGGAACGCTATAACGGGTCACACAGTGAGCATGCGTAACGCGACCGTTGCAAGTGTAAGGCAGAATCTAAAGCCAAGTTAGTGTATTTTTTTTCAATTCCATTATCAAGCTGAAAACAATTTTTTTTCAATTTCTTAAAATACAATGCCATTATTACGGAATTCAAGGCGTATAAATGAATTATAACATCAAAGTGACAATTCGAACTTCTGTACCCTGTTTGTGATAAATGAGCTGATATTCTATTTGACACAAAACTGTAACTTTTCATTTATTGAAAATAGATGCGTAGCCAAATGAAAACAAATACTATTAAAAACAATTAATATCAAAAATTTCAGGTAGTTAAATATTTTCCTGTTTGCCCGTATTGGTTTCCGGGAGCAAATACAGTGGGCATTGACATAAAAGACAATATTTAGGACCATCAAATTTAACTAATATCAATACTGTCTTAATGAAATGTCAGAGCGAAATAATTTTGGAAAAAATTAACATTATTTTTCATTGCAATATCATGGCAAATTTACAAAGAGAAAAATGATTTTGGATTTTTAAGATTTGGAACAAAACAGCTTACCAGATTGATATAACACTTTCATGACCTTTTGGTTTGTAGTATCCAGATGTACACTATGCCCATCTACGCGTGCAAAATATATTTATTATAAAAAAATCGAAATATAGTATGAACATACATTACCGATCAAAGGTTTTTATTATCCTTGATCGGTTATAAAGCGGCGCAACCTATGATAAAAACCATGGGTTGCCTCCTGTGGAATTGGTTTTAATACTGCATCGTAAATGGCACCCGGCGGAATGTAATCCAAAATACTGATATGGTCTAAATAAATTTATTACGCGCTGCTCAAAATGTAAAATAGGTGTATGGTTCTGTGCAAGAATGTTTATAAGATATTATCAGTATGAGCTATACAACGCATACGCGTAGATAAGCCTCAAAAAACAAGATTGTGCAGACATGCTTAAAAGAATCCAATAGGTAATAACGCCTGGCATGTAAGTTATTCCATAAACATATAGGTGACCGCCGTCAAGATCTATAAACACGTAAAATGCTCCTCACAAAATACTTCATGGTAGGTAGGCATTTTTTATCATAAACAAGTAGTTCATCAGTCGATAAAATAAAACGATTGCTTTCATAAAAATAAAATTCCGCACAATGAAAAAGTTTTTTAGGTGTCTCAAACCAAAAGTATACAAAAACTAAGTTTCCAATTACGTGGAAAAGAAAATACATTTTCAAAAATCACCATATTAATTTCAATATCAAATCGTTATAGTTATAAAACATTGTAAATAGCGAAAAGATTGATGTAAATAATGATATTGCTTAGATATAAAATATAACCATGAAGAGTTCACATTGCCGTAAAAATACTAGACGAAACTATAATATTAAATAAGTAATAATATGTTTATTTATTTATTTAATATTCTCTAGAACCACAGACGTGTTGTAATAGCCGTAAAAACCTAGTGTATGTATGAAACTTTATAGATATACTGACATAAACTTTATCTTAGTTTCTAGCTGACTTTATCCACATTTCTGATATTATTTAGTTATTTCTTTATTAGTAACATATATACCAAATTTCATGCTATTGTCTCTGTTTAAAGTGGCCTATAGGTATTGATGATCTATCAGTAGGTGAATTAGTGAATAATACGGACCGTATAATCATTGGACTTGAGACGATAATACAACCCCCTTGAGCCGCGAACTAGTTTAATTCTACCTATGAATAATTTCATTAAAATCACAAATATCAGTTTCTAAAAAAATGGACCTGGACACGTTGCGAAACAAAATGACGAATTGTGCAATAAATCGTAGTGGTACTTCATTATTGTGTTTCAAGCTTTTGAGCCAAATGCCTTCGATTAATTTGTATTTTGGTTACGTTGACTTTCAGTACTAATGTACAAAATTTCAACTTTGAAAAATGCATAGATTTCAAAAAGAAATAAAATCAAAATTTAAAAAATTTCTTAACCCACTTGACCTTGATATTTAAATGGATTGTGTGGATGTATGATATTAACAACTAAAAAAAATTGTATTGATGTTTAACTTAATTTCTTTTTGTATATTATTGCATTTTGCTTCGAACTGACAAACATTTTTTGCAAAATACATTCATTTAGAAGTAAATAGTAACAGAAAATAGATTTTAATTTTCAGATCATCAGATCAAATATATTGGGCAACTTAAGTGAAAGAAATTAAGTTATTAACAAATATCTCTCTTAATTAAGTAGTGTGTAAAGTGAAATATTTGTTTTTATTACGCAAGCGTATAATTCGTGTAACTATGACAATGTTAATTAAAATCTCTGAATAGTTTTTATGCGTTTCCAATGCTATATATAATTTAGAAAATATTAAAATATTTTATGTCAGAATAAAGAAGACATTTTTTTAATTTTATTAAATTATTGCATGGGCTATGAAGGAAATTTTAATTATTTACGTCATAGTAATATTAATAAGGTGAGTTTCGCAATACAAAATAAACTATAACGATAAGTAGGTTTTCTTATTCCAACATTTTGCCTTTGGTACATAGGCATATTATTGTTTTCTAATTTTTTTAATTTGTTTAAATTTGTGAAAATAGAGATTCGGATAATGATATCGATTTTACAAAAGATATGGAAGTGGAAGAAATGGAAATGTAGATGGAATGCAAAAGGAAAAATGTATATATATATATATATATATATATATATATATATATATATATATATATGCGTATATATATATATATATATATATATATATATATATATATATGTGTATATATATATATATATATATATATATATATATATATATGTGTGTGTGTGTGTGTGTGTATAAGTATAATGCTATCACTATTAAATTCGCCGCTACCTTTATTTTTTATGGATGATGATTAAAAGGTATATTAACAAAACAAACTACATCAGATTGTGGATTTTTTAACCTCTCTTGTTATTATTTTAATATTAACAAAGCTGCAAATAATTGTATATATTATGCTGTAATTTTCAAAAGAACAAACACTCGATATTTGCTTGTTGATTCTTTTTATTTTCTACAAAAAAATCCAGCAACGATAACCTATATAAAAACTTTAATTTATCGATAGTTTAGAAATAAATATAGTGCTGGCCTCCAAATTAAATGATTAAGCAGAAACTAGGCGGTCGAACTCATTTCATGTCCTAGTTGATCCTCCAGCAACCGTGAAAGCTACTTCTAAATCCTGTAGGGTGGGGCTTTAGGGTTTGACACCGCCTTCAGTTTGGTTAAATCGATAACATTGTTCTCGTATTACAAACAAAACAAATATGTACACAGAGAAACCGATTTAGTATATCATTTCCTTTCCTCCAAAATTAAAATCCGCCTCTTGCATATCCTTATTTGAGTATGAAAATTTACATTTTCTAATTTTTACCGACCAATTACTTAACGAATTAAATAGAAATACGTTAAATATTGGACCTCAAAACCTAAGCCCATATTTCTGAATTTAAATCACGACTCAAATTGATGACAATTCGAAATCGGCGCAATATTCATGTTCTCTCTTAACAATAGTTGCAAAAATTATACTGGCCTTAACAGCTCTTTTCCAGATTCATAAACTTTTCTACTCATGGACTATTTTCATTTTCAGAAAACCTAAATTTTTAGCTTTTGGGTCAAACATTTGAAATGTACCGTCTATGTACGCTTCCAAAACTCTTCCCCAAAAAATTGTACTTCTCCTAAATTTACTCACGCCATTTTCTCTCCTTTCAAATTCTCTCTTTCTTCATGACTCGTTTTTTTTTTCATTGCAACATATAAAATCTGGACGACGTTTTTGTTAATACTCATTGTTATATAATGTTTTCTTTTATTTTTATTAAATAAAATTATCAATTTTGAAATAAATATACCACGCCACGAAACTGATTGCTTAAATTCTTGTTTATGATAAAAAAGTATATTATTCCTGGGTGTATACTATTCCTGCGTATTATATAAATTCCTGTATATGCCTGATTGCTTTAATTCCTATGTATTATAGTAAAAAAGAGTTTGCTAATAAACTGATTGCTTAAACTCTTGAAAGAGACTGCACATGTATAAACAAGCTCGCCTCATGAGTATCCTCCATATTGCATTAGAACGCATTAGAACGCCATTTCTTGTTTTATTATATAAACGTAGAATGTCACTCCACTACACTAAAGGACCTGTTTTGCACTCGTGGTGGCTTGTAATTGTTCACGGATATGCTTAAAACAAGTTCTAATTGTTATTAATTACATATAATAACAAAACAATTTACTTGGGAGTGTGTGTGTATGTACACGTTTGTACCTATGTGTGGGCATGCATACTTGCATGCAGGCGTGCGTCCGTGCATTCCTGTGCGATGTTAAGCGCATGTGCCTTGTGTATGTGTGTGTGTGTGTCTTCGACGCTATATATATATATTATTTGTGAGTTCCAAAAGGTATTTAATATTTATATTATCAATCTGTCTTGCATTTCGTTAAATAACAATCAACAAGCGAAGAAAGTCCCAATTGGAAAGTTTTCTACAGCGGCGGCTCTGGATATGGCTCCGCCACAACTACAATTCCCAAAAATCGTGATTACTAACAATTCATTCGGCGACCTTCGAAGACATTCGGCGACCATCAACTCTATTATACAGTTTGAGATAAAATATCTAATATCCTCCGATCTCGTTGTATTATTTTTTACCATGCAGTCGCAGAATATTACCCAACCGTACATTTTTTCGCTGATTTCTATTTTTAAGTTCGCATTTTACACTGTCGGATGTTTTTACTTACTTATATTTTTTTCTTTTTGATGACTTACAATTACACTTAAAAGATTTCTTGGTCGATTAAATTCTTTTTAGGAATTAGGGTTAAATAGATTATTTAAAATTTTCTGTGTTCCAGTGAGAAAATATCTAAACTTGGCACGTTATTCACTTGTCCTTTTGCAAATACATAGAAACGTATTTATATATACTATGGCTTTACTCAGTGTCACCCATTGCAATTTGCGATTTGTAACTACCCCGCTAATATGAAAGGAAACATTATAATCAGTATAAATTAACTATTTGTTTAATTGCCCCGAAATAACCCAGCTTAAACGACTAAATCTTTAGTCAATCAATTTTAAAGAGGTAAATGCCATTTTGATTATAAAAAATACTTTCAAATACAAATATTTTTTAATGTATTCAATATTACCATTTCATTTACTACCTTACACGAAATATACGTTTTTTGTCAATTTGTGGCCTCCAAATAATTTTAAAATGACGTCATGGAGCCATGATACTCGCGTTGTGAATGAAAATCAATTGACAACATCTCATTAATCAAAATCCGACGACAGGTTTGGGACACAGGAACGAACATAAAAGCGAACGCACATACGCACAAGATAAAAATTTTACCCCTTTTTGGCTTCGTATCAGTTCAGTAAAACAAATATATTTATAACTAAAATATATGCAAGTATATTAGCGACCACAATCAATATTGCAAGTATACGATACCAAAAACACATCGATATCATTATACAATCTTACTTAGAACTGCATGTTATTAATAGATGAAAATGGAGCAATGCTATCACAAATATGCAAACGGTTGATCTAACGAAAACAAAAAAGGCAGAATTTGATCATTTAAAACTTGAGGATAGAGAAAAACTCAAACTTTTTAAGACCATGAAGAAAAATTTTAAAGAAAATTTAAGTACATATAAAATGTGATAAAAACTACTGCGACTAAAATTAAAAGCATTTATTTTTACTCCTATATCTACATATAATTATTGCTTCTAAATATCCAACTAAAACCTGTCAAGTATAAATAGAACTTGCATTACGATGATTCCATACATATTTAGGCGTTTATAAAAATTTAAAACTACATAATATTTCTATTTAACTACATGTCATAATAATAGTTGATCGACTATTACTCGTAAATTAGCAAAAGTATGAAATATGAAAATTAGTTATGATAACGTACGTGCGTTTCAATTTCATTACATATGATACTACTGTAAAGTAAATAATTTTCAGGTATTCAAAAATAACTGTTTAGCTCGTAAAGAAACGTAACTCTAATAAAAATGATCCTGTGTCGAAAAAGGGTTCATGACGTGTCCCCAATATTTTTGAAAGACCTAGATAACTTTATATTACTACAGCCAGCTAGTAAAATAGCTGTGACGTAACAGAGGAGCAGACAAACATGTTGACATAACGAATCTATAAATTTTTCTAGTTCGGCTACAGAATCCTAAAAATTACCTAATTAATTTCCTTTCCACAATAAAAAGCTGCAAGTTCTCATATTTCAGAATATCTACAGTATAATGGATACCAATATTTATTAGCGATTATTACCGACAAAATAATCATAAAATCCCAAAACTATTGTATTATTTTAAATTTATAAATCGATTTTAATCATATTTCTTCTGAATACCACATTGTACTCAGTCCTTGTGCAAGCAATTATACCAACTAAACTTTATTGCAAAGTAAATATTAGTTTGTTCAAAAAATGATTCAGAAATATATAATAAGTATCTATAGATACTTATCAATAACATGCTTAAATTAAGTACGCCTTAAATAAAAAATGTTCTTAATTTATTAACATTACGTAAATCTGCATACGAATAAATCACATCTACGTGTAAATATAACTTCATATTAAATAAAAATTAAACGAATTTATTTCCTGTATCGAATACAATTCTTTCAAGATATATCCTATTAGATTAAAACTTATTTGCTGTTGAATAAAACAAAATAATTAGTAGTTTCAATTGAATTGAAGGAAGTGGGGACGTCGTTCTAATTTTTATTGGCTTCCACTTTCATTTCAATTTGCATGCCGGACTATTCACAGAGGACTTCAAAACTTGTAAAGCTTTTTCTACACAAATACAACTAACCTCATATCATAGCCCACCTTGTAATCATTTTCAAGAAAATTTTTGAGCCATTATTGATACTCCTTTAACCCAAGGCCTATTTGATGCACTTGATTAAAATATTTTATTCATCCAATAAATTTCACTTAACTTAAAAAGAAACTTGTAGCTTTCGAGCATAGCAGATATGACTTACTTGAAAATTTGTAAAAATTTTAAATTCAAACTTTTTTAAAATCATGTTAAAAAAACTACTGGGAACTTGACGGTTATTTTGCTTCCAATTACTTTCCCCTAATATGTAATTAACTAAAGAAAACTTATCCTATTTTTCACGTTTATGTTATTGATGGACATTTACCTTTATTACTAATTAAACGTGGCTGTGAAATGATAACTTAGGAGCAACATGTGAGTTAAATTACCCTATGGATGGAGTAAATATCGTGGTAATAAATATAAAACGTAGGGACACCGTGCAAATAAACGCAACTATATAATTTAAAAAATCTGTGACAACAAATTTTCATTTATCTTAATGGTATATCGTATAGGAGAGGTATCACTGGTACACCATGTAATATTTAGTTATTCGTAATTTCTAATATTGCAGCACATTTAAACGTTTCTTTATAATTTTTTCTCTCAAAAAAAACATTTTTGTAGTTCCGTAACCAAAAAATCTGACCGGAACTAAAATAGTTAAAAGTAAATAAGTTCTAAAATAAATAAGAGAGGAAAAATTCAAAAGCAAAGTGTACTTCCCGTTTCATTACCGCGTCTATCTCATAAACGGCATTACGTAAGAAGTTGTAATTCGGTTCTAATATTTATAATATCCTGAGTTTAAACATTAAATATAAAAAAGAAGGAAATACCACAAATTGAAAAAATGATCTATCCATATACATATATAATCAAACCGTAGAATTGGCCTGTCAAAAATATTTATGAAAAAATTATTTAAGGAAACATGATGAAACGTAAAAGAAAAGAAAAATATTATTTTTAAAATTTATGCTTGTATATTTGTTTGTTTGTCTATTTATGTGTTTCTTGGAACATGCATCACGTAAATACTACTGACTAGATTCAGATGTGGTTATTCGAAAAATATAAAGGTTGACTTGACTTAAATTCAGTTTTCACTTAATTGAAATTGATTTACTCAGTCAGAAGATAAACAAATTTAATGTTTTCAAAAATTAATTTACATTATATTAATACAACAACAAACAAGCGTTTAGTTACTTAACACGTCATTACACAAATTCATAATGGATCTACGTACACAATTAGATGGGCACTGCGTGTTTTTATTCGCGCAAGGCAATTTTTCATTATCCGGACATCCGTTATTAAAGGGATCATATCTTATGCACAATTTAAAATATAAAAGTACTTGAGATAACTGCAATGCAATTCATTATTCTAAGAAAAAAGTATTAACGATTTTTTTCTCAAAAAAGAATAAAAATGATCAAAACCTCATTTGATTCTCATAAAGTTTATATTTCATGATACGTACTATATTTCATATGATTATTTTCTATCATTTGTAGCTTGTTTGACAATTTTCACACTTTTTCATAACGCACATTATCGTTATGGAAAAATATGTTTTCAGAAATATAAGGAAGATTAGTTTTAGATGACACAGCCTTGCAAATATATAAATCTGTTGCGTACGAGTAGAATTCGTATAACGAGCGTTTCGTACACACTTAAGTATATATTGCTTAGTGCGTCTTTCATAGGTGTAAAAATAATTTGGTTTGTTTGTGAATTTCTCAAAAACACTAGTTTTATTACTCACTGGCCTATTCTTCTACCTACCCACTTATGAATCTTTACAAAATATTATTACTGTATTATATTTAAAAAAGCGATTTTATTAAATAAGTACGCTTTTCGCGTAATATTTGAAATAGCCAAATCTTCCTTTTAAGTAGTGAATTGTGATAAAACATATAGTCCTTATATTACTCCAGACCTGACAAAATCGACCAAAAAACACCAAATTTGTTTTGCCATTTTTTCTTGATGCACGAATAAGGAAATAGGGTCACAGATAAACGGAAACATATTCCAAAAACAATATTTTATATTATTTTACTTTTGTTGCATTCCTGTGTATATTATTCTTCATAAAAATATTTAATATACGGGATACGCTAATTGTAAAAGTTTAATGGACAATAAAGTAAGTAACTATAAAATGTTTACCGCGTAATACTAAACGTACCAAAATTATTGAATTATCAATATTGACAACAGATTCAAATTGTGGAAACAATGTAAGTTTATAATAAATACAAGACTTTCAATAATGTCGTCTGCTCTCATGCAACTGCTCGCATTCAGCTTTTTGCCCTCCCGCACTACCCACACTTCATCTCTAATCATGACCATTTCGCCAATAAACGTCCGGATGAAAAATTCAACTAATTTGTCTTATATTTACGAAAAAAACTACTTCATAACCGTAATGTTTTTTTCGACGTTTCTTTTTTATTCTTTTTTGAGAAAAAAAATTGTTAATACTTTTTTCTTAGAAGAATTAATTGTATAATAAAATCTATCGATCTTGCAATTCCTTTAAGTACTTTTATATTTTAAACGTGCAATGAGATATGTTCTCTTTAATAAAATAATTTAATTCGCCAATAATGCGAGTATATAAACAAGACATCACTATTTCAAATCTTACTCAAATCAATCTTTTTACTGTAATGAATGAATAAAGTTACGTTAAAACTAAAAATCTACCTTAACTTTATTATATTTTACAAGACCGCAGTAACCTTTTAGTGAAGGCAAAAGAACCTCTGACATTAAATACGTATTACGATCTTTAAATAACAAGGCACAATATTGTAAAACACAATTACTCTATATAAATTAAAAGATGTTTATTTATATATATTTTAGTTATACTGCTAAATCTTATGTTCAGCACATTTTTTATTATATTAAAGATTTTCTCGTAAAACTTTATATCAGATCACTGATCATGCATAAATTACCAATATGTGTTTATGTATCAATAAACCAAGACGCAACACACAGAAAACTGCCGTGTGACGCGCAGGTCGCAACGCCCGCAACACGTAAATTGTTCCTCTACAACGTTAGTGAGGCACGATAAATCTGTTCGGTTGACACTTTATTCCAGTCGGGATTAAAATTCCTGATATAGATAAATTTATCGCAGAACTGATAAGGGTATACTTTTTAATTAAGCGTTTATCCGCTTTGCTTTTTGTACATATGTTCAGATTTATTTCGTAATGACACATGTTTCGTACAATCAAAAATATATTTGGATAGTGTTCAAATATTTAAAAGATAAACTTCATAGTACGTTTTTAATAATTTTTAATACTTCGAAACTTCAGACTGATGTAACATTTTAGTGAAATAAAAAATTAAAAGAAAAAAATTTGTAATACCTTTACAATTGTTCTTTGATTACCTACAGTCGTTTTTTGTTAAAATGAAAAAATATCATAAGCGAGTGGATTGAAAACTTCATGGCTTCATATAGAAATAATTATATTATTGCAGTCGCATTCTTATTCTTTATATTCAAAAATTCTTTAATTGCGTTTGTGCACAGTTTCACTGTTCTATTGCTGTTGGTTTCAACCTTTTTCAAATTAAAGCGATGACAAGTGACGGATGTTCTGAATGTAGATAAAACTAAACGTCGCGCTTTACGAAGTATCTATTGAGAAAAGGATTAACCACGAAGATACATGAAAACATAGTGGTGATGCTGGCAGAATCTACCGCGTTATATTCAACTGTCAAAAAGTGGTCAGCTGAATTTAAATGCTGGCGGCAGAAGGAGTCGGCTCGGGAGGTACCACAAAACATCATTCACAATAAAATTAAGTATTATATAGTGTCTGTGAGACGGCTAAAGACGCTCCTGTCAGTCGAACAAAGTCATTATAGCACGACCTACTTACGATTTTGCTGGACTGTTTTTAAGCTGATTCATAAGAATTTTTGGATAGATTTACAACAAATAATAATACTTAACTTCGCTGTGTCTTCTTTCTTCTACTTAACTTCGCTGTGGAGAAATCTGGTTCCAGACATAAAAAAAATTATTTTCTTGACAAATAAAATAAAGCCCATCAGTTTCCTGGGAGTTGATGGGAGTCATTATGATTTTTTGAAGTTTATGGTTAGGACCATAAACTTCATTTCCTAAGACAAAATTCACTATCATAAACTTCACTTTCTATGGCACCGTTTTACATCAGTTTCGTGATGAAATAAGGGAAAAACGGCCACAAGAGTTCACTCAGAGTTTTGTTTCATCAGGACAAAACGCGCTCCATCCTTAGAAAATATTAACGAAATAATTGTGGATTCTAATTAGTATCACACATCCCTTATTGATCTGAACTGGCGCCGTCTGACATTCATCTCTTTCCGAATTGAAAAAAAAACATTAAGTGAACTAAAATCTACGTCAAATGAAAAATAGGAAGCTGCAGTCGACCCGTATTTTGAGGGCATTGGGGAAATTTTTTTTTATTGAAAGTGATCTAATAATGGCTTTAGAACCAGGTGCAGTAGATGCAACGAGCTGTTAATAAATGAAAATAATTTGATTATTATTTATATTTATATACCTAGGTCGCGAAATGTTTAATGCAACCTAGTATTTACAAACAGTTTTTTTCTGTTTATCTGAACAACATGACGGTTCACTTTCTGTGTACTTAATTATAGTACAATAATGGGTAATTCCAATAGCTGACAATTTTCAACAGCAGTACTGAAAAAAAGTAGTTACTGCGTAGAAATACAACTTGGGACAAATTAAGTTACATGAACAAGGGTAAACTATCGAGTATATCATAAATAAAGGTACATGTGATATAATGTTGTTCCATGTCCCCCACGAGTGTACGTAAGCTATTTAATAATGAAAGATCACATTAAAATTTTAACGGGAAGCAATTTCCCGTCCCATATTAAAAGGATCAGATTGTCAAAATATTAAGAACGAAGTATTTTTGAACACCCATTCGTTCGTCAAAAATCGCATAGTAGCATATTATTAAACCATATCCGCACCTACTCATACTACTCTCTATATTTTTAAATAATATCTGCAAAAGCAATGGGCTGGTGTATAAACTGAGAAGAATAATTTTATTTCGAAAAACTATTCACAAAGATACGTTATAAACGTATGTTTTATACAAAAATAAACATGCAAGTGAATAATATTGAGCAGTAACAAGTATATTTACAAATAGAAATGAGAGACTAATGGGACCACTCTGTATATCAGATGAGATAAAATTTCACTTAATGAGAATTATATTTTCAACCTTTTAAAAATACACACACACATGCATCATCGTTGTGTGTGTGTCACTATGTTAATTGGTGATGAGATATTTTTAACCACATGAGAACTATATCAACATCCTTCCTCCAATATATGTCACAACAATTCAACTTGTTGCAAAACCAACATGCGACCGTATTGGTTTGTACAAAAATATTTCCAATTAGTCGGCAAGCATTGAAAAGTTGCCCAGCAATTTTTGAATTGAAATTGTTTGTTACTGTACTTTAATATTCTCGCTGCAAAGAGAAGAAAGTTAGTACAAATCACTATCAAATCCATTTTTTTATTCTAAGTTACTATAATTGAATTATGACATCGTTTCCAAAAACATAAGTAAGTGTACCATGAAAACTACCGATTATCGAAGTTTGTAAAAATCTCTTTCTTCAAAAGTTTCCTTAAAGAAAATTACATACCGTTCTCTGAAACTTTTAACAAACTTTTCTAAATTTTTATCAGATATATTTCTATCAGGTATAAAGTTATGGGAAGATATAAAAAGAGATTAGATTTTATTTATAATTGGATTGATCTTCAAATGTGTGTGTGTATGTGTATATATATATATATATATATATATATATATATATATATGTATATATATATATATATATATATATAAATATATGTACACTTTTTGTATATATACGCATTTTCCAAGTAAAATGTAGCTCTCATTTTTATGTGTAAGTGAGCACATAATAGTCTGTAAGAGAGAAAAAGGAACGTCGACCGCACCCATTTCAAAAATCTCTAGCCAGTGCAGTATTTTACAAATTATTTATGTTCGGTAACGATATTATAGTCAATATGCTTCTTATACGGTAGTACGGTAGTTCTTATACAGTCGTTTCAATTAATTTGTTAAAAGTTTAATTTTACTTTACTCAAACAACACCATCAATATAAGTTCAAATATGAAATAAATGAATTATATTTTTAAGCTAATAAAACTCGCACACATTTTTATTCTTGCCGCCATACCAATATTATTGGTTTGAATTATTCGATAAAATAAAAAAAAAGAATTACTTTTTCTACAACGCGTAAATACATACTGATTATTAAATATACCAAGACGTACTCGTGCAGCAATAAAACAAAGTATAAATAAAAAAAGTGTTAAGAATATTTCGTGACTAAAACATGGTCGCATAACTGACTAATAGCGAGGGATATACATCATCTAGTGAAGCTACACGTGTAGTGCTCGCTATATGTCTTTCCAGGGTTGGAATAGAAAACGTTTAATAACTTAAAACCATTATACTAAAATAACGTTTGAAAAAAAAAATTATTTTATGTTACTATCGAGCAAATAAATATATCACTTCGCAAGACAAATCAAAATACAGAATATGCTTATGTGATTTATTGCCTTACACTAATCATTACAATGCTTTGATATTTTTTTTGTTTTCACTTTTTAGCAACTTTGAAAATGTGATGTGATCATATTTTGTGATATTACTGAGTAGCATATTATCGATAATTGGTACCTTATAATTTTTATGATAATTTTATCTCATGCTTTAAATATTATAAATACCCACGGCCGATTCCAGTATGTTTTACTCATACTGGAATAATATACGTAAATAGCGTTAGCTCAGCGCTCCCGATGCCATTCCGTCCTGTCACTTTCGACATTTTGCATTTGCCCACTTTCTGGGTTCTAGGCCACCACTCGCAAATATCAACATATTACAAGCATGCACTCACGCACGCACACACAAGTATATATATATATATATATATATATATATATTAAGGAATCATACATATAGCAATATATTAGTTTACAATATGCACTATTGAAAAATTTAAACTCAACAATTGTCGCCAATTATTTTTAAACATTAAAAATTACCCTATTATAGCCGAATAAATTACGATAAAATAACGAGCTCTCCTTATCAAATATTAAACGAATACGAGAAAGTGAGAGCGAACGAAAATACTATTGACAATCTAATGATACAAATTTTTATTCTAAATTTAGTTCATGCCGATTAACTTTTATCTTTATAATTTTTAAACATCCCTTGTTAAGTATATGTCAATACATAAATAAATGAAAACAAGTAAATAATGTATAAGTGCATTCTACCAAAGGTTACATTAATTGCGAGACGGGAAATGGGTGCTAAGGGGCGGATAACAAGTTCACATATTACCACATTCTCGGCCCTGGAATGTGTCGACGACGGCGCGCGGCTGTGCGCCGGTGACGTGCTACCTTGGTACAAAATGCGATACGATAATGTAAGAGAATCTCAACCCAAAATCACAGATAATTAAAAATTTTGCAATTCCATAAAACATAATATCGAAATGTTAATCGGTTTTCTGTAAATGAATGGGTGCTGGAAAAAATTATTTTAAAATTTAAAGGTAAATTTCAACAAAGCTCTTTCAACCTTCGGTGTGGAAACTAGCATCCATGTTAGGTTATTAATAAATGTCTTTCAGTCCATTTCGGATACCTTCGTATTTATTAATTTAGACTATATCTGATTCATATTTCAGTCATGAAATATATTAATATATATTTTTACCAAATTAAATTTTCCGCTTAAATTGGGAGCAATTGAACCATGATAGAGTTAAGAAACACATGTCCTTATGCACATAACTTTCCTTCTCTTTCTTTTTAATTGATACCTCTTCTAAGTATAGTGGACGTCTAAGACCAATCCACTTCTCTCTCCCTCCGCACTCCCCGGACGATCTTCATTTACGTCGCTTTTTTCAGGCCCTTGGGTCTACTACTTAATGGGGTAATTTCAATGGTGAAATGGGGCAACTTCACAGAAGACATATTAGAAACATGACCTATAATAAGTTTTTTCTATCAAGTGTGGACTTAAGTGGGCGGAACTGAAGGTTTAAGCAAATAGTTCTGAGACGGCCATGCCTCCTTTTGCCTTCCATTTAATTAAATACTACATCATCATAACCTGTTCCAGCTAAAATTGTTATTGGTAAGTGTCCACGATCCATATGTCAAAACAAGAATTTAAGTTGAGTTGAGAATTGCTAATTATTTTAGCTTAGAGATCACGTGTTTCTATCCAAGCGATCGGCTCAGTAATGCATACATATATTGAGGAATACGCAGTTGCTCCAATCTTGGCATTTAATTCATTGTAAATCTTTCTATCTGTGACAATAGTAAGGATGAGGTACTTAAAGAATACTTAAGATACGTAATAACTTAAATTTTGGGGTTTGTTACATTAATTTTACGTCTTCATTCTGTCAACCCTTCCTTTCATATATCCATATTATACTGAAAATCTGCCGCATTACGAATTACATCTTTAGCCGCATAGTCTGCAAACTATAAATCATTAAAGAACACCATATCCAGTATCTCAGGTGAATCATTATAACACATACTTTGCATTTTTAATAACATCATTAAACAATAACAGTACGGAATAAACTAGTACGGAGTCAGAATATCTCCATATGTAACTCTAGGAGTAATTTCTAATTTTTTCGATAAAGCATCGTTAGTTCAAGAGAAATTTGAAATATTCCATATACCCGACACGTAATTGATGTCAAATGTATTGTGAAAGATTTTCATTTTACTTATCAACACTTCATCCAGACTTCTTTTCCTCAACGTATTCCAGAGCAGATTATTTATTTGCCTTTTTTGCCATACCTTAAAAATTTTAGATATTTTCCGTAAAGTAAATATTAAGTCTCACAAGCCTCTACCTTGCCGGCACCCGTATTATATCTTCTCCGCATTATGAATAGGTACTCATCCTACCAACGCAAACAGTAGACACCTATAACTTACCTTCCTAAGTGGTGTACTTAAGAAGTCTGTTATAGGTGTCAAAGTAATATTTCCCTACGGTTAATTTCTTATAAAATGTTGTAACAGTGTATTTAAACAAATTGTTCATATGTTGTCTTCAATATTTGTCAGTTCCTGAAAACACTAGTTATCACGTCAAAGAGAATAATGAATAATCAGGTCGTCAACGATACAAACCATTTTCTCCGATTTAAACATTTAATAGCATGCCTTAATCAGTTTCGCAATAAAGTTATCTTTATCAAGAATTTAAATCCAAAATCGTCTGAAACTTCGGCGGAGTAGGTTTACTATGAGGCTCTCAAAGTATTTTATGCATTTTTTTTGGACGCAACACACGGAGCACATGGCAGTTTTCTGTGTAAGCGACAAATAGATCTTGTGCTGTGTTTTTCTCTAATGCCTACAGATCATGAAGATTTTGATATACGTATTTTGTTACGTTTTCACAATTAAATTAAACTACGTGGTGTTATTTCTACTTTCTTTAAGTTCTTTACCGCGACCTAGGTTTAGTTGTATTTCAACATCTTCAGGTGGGCTATTAGCAAAGAATCTTTAATAATACCCCACCTGATGATGTTGTAATACAACGAAACCTAGGTATTGGTAAAGAACTTAATGCAAGTAGAAATAATACTACATCACGTAGTTTCATTTAATTTTGAATAATGAATTTCTAAAAGAAAGTAGAAATAATACTACATCACGTAGTTTCATATAATTGTGAATACAGATCTCGTTTAAAATCTACACTTATTAACCAGTGATTCACTAGATACAAAATGGCGCGGCTTGATTAGTGATCTATTTAGGTTTTTCCGGCACATCTTCGTTAAAAGCCGCTAAAAAATTTAATTTTACTGAAATATATTGCCTTAGAAAAAGGTTAAATAAAAATATCTATTTTACTGTAGTTTTAAGAATTATTGAAAGAATTTGGAAATAAAAAAATATATAGAGTGTTGTTGCCGCGTCCATCGTTGGAATCTCAATAAATAATTCCTTTCAATTTTTTACAAAAAAAAATATAAAGCACAGTGAGATGTCATACTACAAGTGTTCCGCACATATTTAGGCACTTATAAACATTTAAGGTTGCACAGTATTCCTATTAAGCTCTTTACAAATATTAATTTTCTCACGAAACGTTCAGATATGGTATGAACGCCATCTATACAAATTTATCTATTTCTGATGTTGCTTACCATCCACATCTTCGACAACCTAAGTTTTTGGTTTGAACTCCTTTACAATTAAGCGAACTTTTTGGATTATTAGAGCTGTTTGAGCTTTAAAAGAGTGAACTTTAATTTCTTCACAAATATCTTCTAAAAATTGATTTTTATCGTAGAGCTAACTTTTCTGATCTTCAAACTCGAATCTCTGTATAACTGGGCTTAATAAAAGCATTTTCTAGTGGATATCTAAATGAGAGCCCTTTTCTCATTCGAACGAGTTTCTATTCATATTTCTAATCATATTTTATCTGATTTAGGTTTGCCGCAATTTTCCTGTATTGCTTCCATTATCACTTAAAACGTATTTTTTCCTCCACAAATGTCGTTTGAAGTTATTTAAGTAGTGAGACGGAGTAAACTCAATGTTTCGGTCACAATTTCTCAGATAAATTCTTTTTTCTAGTAAATCCAGTGCCGTCGGTTGTATGAATCTTTAGGAGCTTTTTAAGTCTTAACGCCACCCAGACAACGAATAATACGTAGTTTTATCTGAAATCGGTGCCTGATATTGATTTATAAAAGCATTAGATAAAATTTGGAAAATTTACAATATTTCCAAGACTCAAAATTATAAAAAAATATATGTATTTTTACACACACACAAAAGTATACATAGATATGTACATGTGTGTGTTTATGCAATATAAACTATGCTTCACTTCTATTCTGTTAAGATTTCGTTACTTATATTACTGTAAAAAAATTAAGAAAATTATTTTTTACGACACTGTGTATCTTATATACCCTTCGCTTCATTGGTGTCCCATATTTGTTTAGTATAATGAATTGATATGCCCCAAAATTCAAATGGGGGTCCGAAATTAATGTACGGGAGTTAAACATTAAAAAAATGGGACAACGAACTGAAGTGAAGCACTAAATAAAAAGGCTTTGTTTTCCCATTCCGAAATTATTTTTCTTTTTATTGTAAGCTACATAGTTTTTAACTTAGGACTGAAAATGTACGAGAAAAAACCATTACAACCCCCACCCTTATTTTTTATGTTCCCTTTTTTTCTTTTAATTTTGTTCCAATCAGATTCCTTAATTTCTAAATAATACTCATGTAGACTGTATGTATTGAGGTAGTATAATTTTATCACTGTAAGTTTTAAATACAGAACATTAGATGGGCGATTTCTACACATGCTTGGCTTTTTTAAATGTTTTTAAATACATATATTTATTATGTTTCTAGTAGTGGCAATGTTATTTTACTTCACGCATTGAAATATATTTTTTTCAAAAATAAGGTTAATTAAGTACATTAATTTATTTTTTCTACTTATCTACGCGTTCCGTCACTTAATCTCAATTGAAAAAGGTTACAGAACTAATATAAAACAAATAAAACAAACATTAAAACCTTTAAATTAACTATGTTTGGTGCCTTTTTTCATAACTATAAATGCGGATATTGTGCAAAATTTTTCTCAGCTACTCGACATAATTATACCAGAAACAAGTTAAAGAATATTTGAAGCAATAAAGTAAAAATAGTCTTAATTTAAGCATTAGTGTTTCCGTTTCACGCAGATTATTCACCAATTAATAGGCATGATTAAATTAAATATTGATGCATATTTCTCCTAAGCAAATGCCATTCGTGCAAAATTATATCAATGAGGACCTTTAGCTGGGAAATACATGATAATTTTCCCTGGTAATAAATTTTGTTATTCACGATGAATTTCCCGAATATGTTAGAGGAATTCTGACGACAAGTTCGGATACTGGTGCAAAACTATAGGTAAATGAACGAAAAAAGACTAAGCAGGTCACTAAATGATGAAGAAAAAGTTCAGTAGTGTAGCTGATTATTTTTATCGATAGAAATCCAGAGGAATCACTTAGGTGTTTTAAAAGAAAAAGATTTACACCCGTGAAGACGTTGTTATTTATATTGAGGTCGAGACTTCTTGAACCTTGGATAGTTATAAATATTTGTAAAATGTATACGTGCATGAGCTAATATTTCACTTGCTAAATTTTGTACAATAAAATAATAATCTAACATAAAAACAAACACTTCTTTTGCAGAAATAAATTATTCATAAGTTGCCTGTTATTTATAAGTTATACGCGTTATCGAATCGCTCGCACCGAGGACCAGTAGGCACTACGCAGGTCGCACCGCTCACATCTATCGAAATGATCCTTCCACTCGTAGTGCCGTACAATAAATCTATTCGATTGACGCTTAGATACGTCGAGATTAAAATTCCCGGTACAGATAAATTTATTGCAGAATTGACAAGGGTACACTTTTTCATATTCCGTCTAACCATTTTACTATTTTACATATACAGAAAATATGGATTTGAACATGATTACAACCTCGTAAATAAATCTTCGGAAATCTTGGTCATAAATTTGTAAATTGTACAAGTGTTGTCTTGAGTATCAACGGAACAATCAATCATATGGCGAAGAGTCTGTTCTGGGAACCAAGTAGTTCAAAATGCAATGAGCATTAACGGAACCTCCTATGTTTATTAGTTTATAAATTTGCTAGGGATCCGCCTCGGCTGTATTCTGGTAGAACCAATCATTTTTTTTATTTTTTTTCATAATGTTATTTATTGTATTTCTCCGCTTCACTGCTACTTCAAAGAAATACTTTTTATTGGAAATGTCCTCGTTTCGTCTCGCTTTTAAAATGCTTTACGTATACATCTCCGTTATATAAGAAAAGGAAATATAAAAACCGCTTGGATTGTCCATGTTTCTTTCTTCGAACAGCGTAGCAGGAAAGAGTCCTTGTCGTTCGTCGTGGACGGTGCGTAAACATTTAAGCATTCGGTAAACTATTATTACTCATATACATTGCGTCGTATAGAAATATGTAATATGGAAAAACTTCCTGGATAAACGACCTAATCAGGTGTGAAAACGGTATTCAAATCCGTTCAGTCGTTTTCGAGACTAACCCGGACAAACAGGCGGCTGTCGATATTTTATGTAATAATACAGATTATTCATTAGAATTATCCGTGTATTTTATTTTTATAATTATTTATACAGGTTGTGTTTTCCATTAGGTATTCTCTTGATATTCTTGTAAGTGATGAAAAGGTTTTTCTCCCAAAGTAATAGTCACAGTGATTATTACTGCCGCCCGCTTCTTTTCTGGTTTTCGAGAGTTATTATTGAATTCAGATGAAAAGAGTGTCGGAGGAAAAAAGAATTCCTTTTTGGTCTAATTTAAATAAAAATTTAAATTTCTACAACTTCAGTTTATAAATAAGGTTTGTTTCAAAATAAACGACGATAAAGCTGTAATGATGACTTGCATTCCATATATGCATCCTAGCTGTATTGAAAAAAGTTGCTAGTAGTTTTATATAGTATGAACATGGAACTTTAGCGAAGTAAAAGTGTCATTATATTAGTGTAAATATTAGCAGCAAGAGCGATGAAGGAACGAATTTAATATTAAATCAACTAAATTCGCATTATGTCATAAACATGATTGAACGATTTCTCATCAAGAGAAGCAAACTTATCATAATCAGGTAGAAAAATATTTCCTTTAAAATTTTAGCTGGCAAACCACGAAAGCAAAGTAATAACTTCAACCCGGCAGTTACCTTTCTCTACTGTACGCGCGCGGTCTCCCAGTAACTTTCTAGTCTATGGAAAAATATCAGTTTTTACTCTTACCTCCGCAAATACTTTTCGATTATAAGAAAAAATAATAGGTAATACCTGTGGACGAATACGAATAGCCTGCATTTTTCCGGTTTCAGACTAATTAATTTTTTTAGCTTTTGTTGTATATAATTTTAAACCCTTTCTTTGGCATAACTCAAAGACAAAATGCTAATTTCAGAGTTCGGAAATTCATAACATTATTTATTTTGCTGAGCACTAACAAAGAAAAGGGGTATGTAGTCAATTGGATGCTCCCTTCAGATTTAATAGATGATCGTTATTTTCGATATTATGTTTGTAGCCAAAAATATAGCAACTTTAATTGATTTTTATCTGAGTTCCAGACATAGAAACATTTTATTTTACTTTGTTTCCGCTATAATCATAATGGAAAAATGTAAATTTATATTTATATTTTTTGTGCTAAAAATGTTATTAATACAGTTTACATATACTTCAAAAATATGTGTGAGTTACGGATATGTTTATTTCTACTTATCTATGAATATCGTTACTTGACCCAAAAAGATAGAAAAAATATTATATGACCACCACCTAATTAATAAAAACAAGCACACTGACTTATTGTTGGTCTCAATCTAAGATAATCGGCCCTATGTCATATCATGTTACTTTATGAATAACGTAAATATTACAGAATTATTACCCTTTCAGTAGACATCCGCATGTTGCGTCATCATGACACCTTTATTTTTACAGCTACATACTTTAAAATGGCGCCTTATTTTACTTTACGTAAAAGTAGCTAAAACAATGGACGGTTCCGCTGACTATAGGTTGTTTATTTATCTTTCGATAATTTTGTAAATAAAGCTTTACTATTAGAATTAATTGAGCACACTGAATTATTGAAAATGATAAGAATGATGAGAATATAAAAAATTATAAGACGACTTATTTTTATAATCATCTTGTAAACATGACTTTATATGTTAAATTAGATACTTGGAAACATTGTTACATACGTCATTTTATAAAAAGTAATTTGCAAATATAGAAACGCCAAAAAAATCTGTACTGAAGAATTAAGAAATGTTTCCGATCATATAATGCTATTGTATGTTCAGTGATAATTCTTTACCAAGTGGATCGATTTCGATGATTCCTTTTTTTTTTTTAAAAGGATACAAAATACTTTACAAAATCTGATATTGAACTTCAGATATGGAGAACAGAACTCCTCAACAGCTAACAGCCAATCACTGCTATTGCTTTGTTTCTGTGTCTTGTTGTTAACCAACTTTCGACAAAAAGGAAGCTTACAAGGAATTACCTCGAGATTATAGCTTGCAGCAGCAAAAATGCATTTGTAGCACGTTTATCCACTTTATCTTATCTAAATATATCCCTGTATATTCCTATATAAAATTACAGGAAGACAGGGCAAAACGTCTAAAAATGTTAGAACTGCTTCATGTCTTTCTACCTATCTCATTTCACTTATTTTCCTTAGGATATTTTGTTTTTCCTTGGACAAATCAGCTCGCTTTTCTTCTTGGAGGGTATAAATTCATCCGGCTGATTCACGGAAAATGGTTACAACGATTAAAATAACCCACACAGAATTTTTATGCTATTGACGATTTAAAATGTACCGATGGCTAAATTGAGTTGGTGACTTGCACAATGTGTATAAAAAGCTATGTGCTGAATATTAAACACACATGCCTGGACTCCTTTTTTTCACTCTTCTTATTTTACCACTCATATTGGCTTCTCCAACATATGCTTATGCCCGGCATAATGTAATGTCTAAGTTCAAGCAGAAATATTATGGGCAATATTTTCACCAGTAAAATGCACAACTTCAACCAACTTAAAAAGTCTTCTTGGATTTTATTCGTATCGACATCGAAATATGTAGTTGCTTACTAATAGAAACATCTATGGTCTCATCTTCTATAATAGTAAAATATTTGGTTTGTTCATTTTGTCTACTGTTTTGTTTATAATTAATTATTCATGCTGCAGTAACACTTTGGTGTTATTTCATGTTCTCATGGTCTGCTAGTATTTCAATACCTTTTTTAAATATTTTCATGGGTTCCGGCACCGACTTTTCCAGTTTTACATTTTTCTTGTCCACTTCTTCGTCCAGAAATAACACACATCTTGCTGAATCCGCCACCAGCAATTCTGCTTTATGCTAAACATTCGTGTACCTTTAACCAGTTCATTTGAAAATACCTATTTTTTTCCTTAGCGAACCTATAGAAACTTAAAGTCTATTGTTGTCAAACATTTTTCGACCACTGTAACTTTTCTTTATCGGTAAGAATACCTGTGATGTCCTGGTTGTTAATTAGTTTACTTGTAAATATAAAATGAAACTAAATCAGTTATGGTTAACACAAATTATTTATCATAAATTTTTTCTTTATATAGAAAGAAAATTATAATAAAATTTATAGAAAATTCTATAAACTTTATTGAATAAAAATTACCGTGAATTCCGTGTGCCAAACAGTAGCTAAATAAAGATTATAGTGTAGGCTTAATAAAAATTATAGCGTTACCACGTTAAAATATATTTTGTAATTATACAGTTTGTCCTAATTTAATTGAATTATATTATTAATCTCTCAATTTTTATCAGGCAATATAATTTTTTTATAATCAGACTTTTTTCTAATCTGCATTATAATAATTAAATTAAGAATTTAATTTTACTTTATGTAAATCTTTCTGCATTGATAAGGATGAGACAAAAAATTAGGTCCGCGCCCCTATCATAAGCAATTAGAGCCCGCGACCCTATTATAAGCAATTACGGTAAATTGGCGAGAAAAAACTCGTTCCAATCGCTTGCTCGCACTCTCGCGTGATGCTGAAAATTGTAGACTTCCTGTAGTAGCTATGATTACCAGTACAAATATTGCTTATTCTTTATTTTCACTCACGCAAACGTACTTTTCAATCGTTAAGAAAACTGGGGCTTCTGAGGGCGTTTTTCTATTGATCTATCTGATACAGAACTGCAACTTTAGAATTGTCTAAATAGATGTTTTAAGATAGCATAAAATGATGTATCACGTATATCCAAATTAAAATAAACATAAAAAATCTTAATCTCAGTTTCTAGTACTGAATGACCTCGTGAGTGCATATAATACGATTAGTTCGAAATACAAGAGTTGAGTTGCTTTGCTAGCGAAGTGTAAATGAATAACATAGAACTTTGAATTTCGATTTCTCGAATAATTATATCTGTCACAACATTAAACTTGGCCACGTTGAATAGCTTTCAGGTATTTATCGCTTTTATGACTCAAATTCACGTAACGTCTAATGGTTATTATATATTCTACTAGTAATTCCTTGCCACATAAGATTTTATAAACCTTATTTCACAAGAAAATAATAAATATAATAAATAAGAGAAAATAATGTACTGCGGCCAATTTCAATATTGTGATAGATATAATATTCATTAAACTGAGACGTAAAGCCATATTATTAACAAAGTAAACATAAAAACGAGATGATAGGCGCTTACGTGAATGTTCATATTCAAATTACATAATATTTTATTGGTCTCTATCACAAAAATATTTGTTAGAGTCAAAAATTATGTTAAAATAAATAAGCATTTTGTTCAACGAAATACAAAATTATCCATTCAAGGCTAATTTTAAATTATTGCACTGCATCAACTTTATGTTTGAAAAGTATTTGTTTTCTCAAAAGTTAAATTAAACTTATTGAGATACTTTTTAACAGAAAATTTATGTATTTCTAATAATTATAAAAGTACGGATTCGGACTATCTTTACAATTAGGAAATATATCGTTCTGTGAATTAATCTGGATATTAATACGTTAAAGAAAACTTTGTACTCCTTTTAAGCATATTGCATGTGCAGAGAAATATAAAATTTGGCATAATTAAAGTTTGTATCGAGAAGGAGTACAGAAAGGTAATATTTATATATAATATATATTAAAAATACATTAAATTATTAATTACAAATACATAAAAAGATTCAGTGCTTACCTTCATATTGTCAATGTCAAACATTTAATAGTCTGTGGGCAAACAGTCGCGTAGAGTAGAGATTGTGGCCAAAGAATTTTAAAATGTCATATTGACTGAATGAGTTTCAAACCGTGAATTTTGTGTAATTTCAAATGTTTCTTCCTCCATAGTCTGTGGATTGTATGTCAAGGCAAAAAAGCGTTCATTTTATGTTTTGTATAATACATATCTGTGTGAATCGATTAGTACAATACAGCTTGGTTAACATACACCTATTGCAGCAGGAAATTTTGTAGCAGTAATCTGAATTGACTTACTCTCGCCTACCTATTAGCGTGTTCAACAGAGTGAGGAGTTAAGTACATTACGATCGAATTTTAACCATTGGGTGTCTACTATATATATATATATATATATATATATATATATATATATATATATATATATGTATATATATATATATGTATATATATATATATATATATAAATATATATATATATGCATATATAATTAACTCAAATTAGGTACCTACTTTTTCGCAATAAACAACTAGGTTACTTATTTTTGCACTGTCGACCATCTTAAAATAATTTATAATTTAATTTATAATGTAAATTATATGTCGTCACCGTAGTGAGTTGGGTTGATCACAAGGCATACGGCCTTTGACCGAGAGGCGCACCGCGGAGACCCGGATTCGATTCACGACCGCTCGTCACGTAGGGCTGGATTAGTCTTCTGGTTGGCTGTAAGAGATTGCTCTTGTATCAATTAGATACATTAAAATACAGAAATAAATAAATAAATTTAAAACCTTAACTTTTAATGCACCCACAATACGAAATAGATTCATAAAAAGCATATTTATAATACAACATTTTATATTAGCACAGGTTGATCGGCGATGCTGGCACCGACTTCAAAAATAAGTACAGTTATTTATGGCAAATGAGCCTATTTTGAGTTAATTACTTTTTTTATTTTAGCACTACTTTTTTTTGAAGTCGATTTTTTAAAAGATATTTTATTTTAGAATTTTCAGTGATTAACAATATTAACCATCACAATTTACTTAACATTCTGTTATTTTCTTTCCTAGAATATTGTATAATTATTAAAAGTCATGGGCAGAAGCTAGTATATAAATAAATTCCTTTTTGTTGGTTTGTTTTTTGTTGGTTTTGTTCCTAAAGTTGGTTATCATCAAAACGCAGAAACGAGGCGATAGTAGTAGCTGCCAGTTAGCCGTTGAGGAGTTCCGTTCTCCATATCCGAAGTTCGGTAACAGATATTGTAAAGCAACAACTACTGCTTGAGGAGTTCCGTTCTCCATATCTGAAATGCAATATCAGATTTTCGAAAGTAATAACTTAAGTAACATCTAATCAGTAGCAATTATATTTATTCCCGATTGATCTTCTACATCTGTTAAAGAGTTGCATTATCAATCTTCAGATCTCACCATCACACTCTAGCCTGGTCAATGGTGCAGTTATTTTGCAAAGTAAAAACTAGCAGTTAAAGGTATATGAATGGTTAACACAAAGCAAAATTGCTGGTGGCCGACTGAGCAAGATGTGTGTTATTTCTGAACGACGTGACGTGGAAAAGAACAATGTAAAGCTGGAAAAGTCGGTGTCGGAACCCCTGAAAATATTAAAGAAAGGTATTGAAATACTAGTAGACCATGAGAACATGAAATGACACCAAAGTGCATGAACAATTAATTGCAAACAAAACAATAAACAAAATTAAAAAACCAAATATTTTACTATTATAGAAGATGAGACCACAGATGTTTCTATTAGTGAGCAACTATCTGTTTGTATTTGATATTTTGATGTCGATACGAATAAAATACAAGAAGACCTTTTAAGTTGGTTGAAGTGTGTAGACATTACATTATGCCGGCGATAAGCATATGATGGAGAAGCCAATATGAGTGGTAAAATAAGAAGAGTGAAAAAAAGGAGTCCAGGCATGTGTGTTTAATATTCAGTACTTAGCTTTTTATTCACTCTGTGCAAGTCACCAACTCAATTTAGCCATCGGTACATTTTGAATCGTCCCTAGCATAAAAATGCGTGGGAGTCATTTCAATCGTTGCAACCATTTTCCGTGAAACAGCTGAACGAATTTATATCCTCAAAGAAGAAAAGCGAGCTGATTTGTCCAAGGAAAAACAAAATATACTAAGGAAAATAGGTGAAATGAGATGAATAGAAAGACATGAAGCAGTTCTAACATTTTTAGACGTTTTCCCGTGTCTTCCCGTAATTTTATATAGTAATAGACAGGGATAGATTTAGATAAGATAAAGGGGATAAACGTGCTACAAATGCATTTTTGCTACTGCAAGCTATAATCTCGAGGGAATTCTTCGTAAGCTTTCTTTTTGCCTAAAGTTGGTTATCAACAAGATACAGAAACAAAGCGATAGTAGTAGCGGCCAGTGGTTAGTTGTTAGTCCCGTTCTCCATATCTGAAGTCCAATATCAGATTTTCTAAAGTAACAACTATGACTTGAGGATTTCCGTTTCTTCCGTCCGAAATTCCGTTCTCTTTATCTGAAATCCAATATCAGATTTTGCACACTAATAACTAAAGTAACATCTAATCAGTAGCAAACTTGTAAAATAATATTTTACAAGTTTGATACTGATTTTTAAAATAATATAAAATCTTCTACCTCTGTTAAAAAATTATATTATTAATCTTTAGAACTCACTATCATATCTTGAATTACGATTGATTTACAATCAGCTGACAAGAAGTTTTTTTCTTTCCGCGATCACGTTGCTGATGTGCAAGTGGCGTAGGTCTCCAGAATTTTTTCGGAATTGTTCTACATGACATTTCATATTTAATTTCTTTCATATGTAAGTTATTTTTATATTTATTCAGTAATTTTTAGAGAATATTATAGAAATGTAATAAATTATTCATTTAGTTTGTATACAATCAATTTCAGGGTATAAGGAAGGACTATATATGAATTCGTATTGTGAAGAATAAAACTTAGAAGTGAAATTATGGGGTATAATTTGTTTATTTATCCTATTTAAGTAAAACTTACATAATCCTTATTAAATTTTAAAATGTTCCTTGATTTTTTTCAAATTTTTCCTAAGGACATTACAATTTTGAAATTGTCTCCCAAAAAAATCCACGTTTCTTGTATTATTATTATCTGATATATTCTTCTTTGTTTTAAGCATGAATATAAGTAATTCGCCTTACCTCTATCTGAAACTACCCTGTATTGGGGAATCTCCTTGGGCTAGAATATGGATGTTGTAAATTATTTCGTCATGAAAGTCTGAATGCAATAAATATAGTTATATTGATTTTTATTGCTGTAACACATTGATAATTTACAATCTATCGATAAATATATAACAGATAAATTGTTGTCTTTATTCTTTGCAAATAGATTCTAGGAACCTATTGTTAGCTAGATTCTAGGAACCTTATGTATTAAAATATTTGACTAACCATAAAAATTATAATTTAGAAGATACGTCGTCATAGAATTATTTCTATATTGCTATATATATTTTTTTTCAATGACCTATCCATATGTCAATATCTCTAAAACTGTCTTGTAGAAAATTTATTTTCGGATGCTCATAAGTTGTTGTTTCATTTGATTCCTCTATGATATAAAAAAATCGAGTGCCTTGTTTTCCTCTCTAAAATTTACATGTAAATATTTTCAAGTATAAACCATTGAGTAATAAACGGTTCAATATATTATGCATAAACAGAAGCTTGTCTTTATTGCTAATTTTAAATAAATTCGATGTACAGCAGTACAATTTAGTATACTGTTTAGTTGAAATTGTTGCACGTAATCATTTAATACCAGCGTGATATCGACGATACCAAATTAACACATATTTCTATAGGTATGTTGGACTACGCCTCTTGAAAAGGTCATAAAACTGATTTACTGTGTTAGTGCGTTGAGTTGCGACTATGTTCTTGACTTCGTACTACGGGTGTTTTATAAAGTGTAGATTTGGGGTGTTTGCGGGCCAATCGAGTACCAACATGGACTTCTTTGCGAGGAAATATTTGAAAGTCGTTATTTGTTTTGGGTTGTTACCTTATTGAAACATAACAGAGAGAGTTTATTTGCAATAAGACACCATAATTTCCTATATTATTTCTTGTCCTTGGTGTTGATCGAAAGTGACTTAATTTTTTAAGAGTCCTACTCCAAAGCCTGAAATACCGAACCAAACTTTTATGTTGTGTACATTCCTGCATTTGAAGGACGCCGTACTTACTTATTTTACAGTACTTATTGTTTTATACTACATTTTTTACTATATTTGTGGTCTATTTTTGATAAAATATGGTTCAACTTGGTCTTGAAAGGAACCCAATGTTTATATTCCCTAGCAAACGCCACCCGTTCTAATCTATGTTTCCTTTTCAATAGTAGAAATTTTCAAGCAACTTTTCAAATAGTTTTTCCTCTGCAAGTCGTCGTGGAATAGTCCTTGTAGATACGGCAGGAATTTTTGTTAAAATATTTCCCCCATAGAAATGGGGGAAATATCATTTTCATATTTTATAAAATATTTATCCCCTTAATTAATACGGGACCCTAGAACTCCTAAGAACCCTTTAAGAAATTACCGAGAAAAACAAACTTGTGGAGTTTTTTCTTGTTAATTTCTTCTGGGAAACATTTTCAGTTATATTACAGGGATTAAAATATTGCTCTTCGTTATTTGGAACAGTTGAGATTATGTGCTATTTTAGGGTGGGGTGTTCTCCGTTGATTATAATTATTTATTACTTTTCCATTATTCTAAATCAAATATATATCGTAAACCCTATATTATGTCTACTTACTCGTAGAGAACATTGCTTCTTACATCATAAACCCGATATTATGTCTACTTACTCGTAGAGAACATTGCTTCTTACATCATAAACTCAATATTATGTCTACTTACGCGTAGAGAACATTGCTTCTTACATCGTAAACCCGATATCATGTCTACTTACTCGTAGAGAACATTGCTTCTTACATCGTAAACCCGATATTATGTCTACTTACTCGTAGAGAACATTGCTTCTTACATCGTAAACTCGATATTATGTCTACTTACTCGTAGAAAGTATTGCTTCTTATATCGTAAACTCGATATTATGGCTACTTACCCGTAGATTCCGTATAAGTAGGTTTAACAAAATGAAATTTTCCCGTTTTCTTATATTCGTTTTTGTACCAAACATATTTATCATTACAAATTGTCCAAACTAAAATACTAAAAAGAACTAATGTCATTTTGATCAAATTTTTATTGTAATCGTGGATACTTGTATTTGTTTTACATAAATTCATTATGTTCTGCTATGACATTTGTCGACTGCCGTGACATTTATTATATCTTTAGCATAAAATATATTATATTTGATAATTTGGACTATTCTGCTTTTAGACGTGGTTCCCAACTCTGATGCAAATTTCGAGTCATGACTACGATACTTTAGGATTCTTAATCGCAAATCTGCCGTAACTCCATGTGTTTTACTTTTCAATTAAATTTTTTCACCTATTAGTGTATCCAATTTTTAAGTTTTTTTTATAAATTTTGTTACCTATTTCGATACTTTATTTCGTCGATTATACAGACTTGTGAACTTTCCATTTGAAACCGAGAAAATTTAATATGTCCAAATTCAAACTTCTAGATTAATCGCTTGAAGAAAACCAAACTAATACTCATTAAGAGTCATAGTGTTGTGGCAAACTACAGCCGGTCATGTGAATGGAAACAAGAAATAGACATTTAAAATTTGAAACATGAGATTTTAATGTTTGAACTAATTTAAAATATTTGTATATAAATATTTGAAAGAAGGAGAAAACAAGCGGAATATTACAGAAAGAAAAGAGATGAAGGTTATTGATGTTAGGTAAGAAATAACATTTTGAGACGATATTTTAAAACTTATTCTTGGAGCAGTAAGTATACCAGAATGCAATGAATTCCACGACATATGAGCACAGATTGTAAATTAGCGTGGAAAATTTCATTTTTCATGTTCTTTTGGGAGAAGAAAAAATTCCAGAACCTAATCCATACCTAGACAATGAGCATTCCAAAACCTAGACCATCAGTACCTAGGCTGTAAAACTGGGTTTAGAGTGTTAGGATTATTGGGGAGACATATTTAAATCATAAAACATTTCTTTTTCTTCCAGAGCCATATTTGTTGGCAAATAACACTGAATTATGGTTATTTTGCGGATTTTGGGGTTGAAAGGAGATAATTCTTTCCCAGTTCGATTCCTCATCCAAGCAGAACGCCAATATTGATGTACATGAACGGATTAAGCAGGACAGGAGACACAGTGTGAACAGGAACAGGAGTGAACATTTTGTTTGTAGATTGGATGACTGGTGAGTGATATCATTTTCAGTTGGGATCGCCAGTCGAGATCAACTTTATATACGTAAATTTAAAATACTTTTCCGTAACTGTTGGCCTATCATAGTTTGAGACACAGTGGATATTTAAAGCGAACTCATCGATGTTTCTAACATTTAAAACATTATTATGGCGTAAAGATAATAATCAAACTATGATATTATACTCTTGATGCAGATATTGATTTTGATTTTGATAACATACCCATATGTTTTTCTGCTCCGGTCTGTTGTGGAATGACTACTTTCAACGCAATTAAAACAACTGCATACCGGTATGTATAAATAGATAAAAAAAATTATTAAAATTTGTAATAAAATATAACGAAAGTATTTCGTTATTTTTGAAAATTTCAAGTTTAAAAGATTTCTATGATAATTAATTATAAATAATAAATCATAATTATGTTTCGACAATAAATTACCTATTAAAAATATTTGCAAAAATATTACGTTTATGTATTAATGCACACTGAATTGTAGGCGTATTAAATAACCGCAAGACATGAATTAAACTGAGATCGACAAATATGACTTCTAAAAGGTTTTTGCTTTTATAATGATAAAAGAGTGAATTCATTAATAAATTTGATTTGTCATATTTTATACATATTTATGTACATATACTGAACACACCAATAGATTAAAATCTACAACAAGATTGGAGTTCAATTTTAATCATAATAATCAGTGGTATATACCTACATAGGCATATAATAACGATTCTTTTCAAAATATGGGCAGATAATATAATCGGAAAGCTCTAGTGTGCTGAGAAATAGCAGAGTAAATATTGTCAAGTATTCCGACATTTGCATAAGTAAATGTTGGTTTTGATTACAAGTAGCCTTATTTGTAAATACGCACCAATTATTTTGATAATTATGTTAAGAAAAATAGACTTTCCTAAATTCTAGGGATATCTTGGGGAACTAGTAGTTGTTTAGTTCAAAATAATGCTTTTATTTATTTGGTTTTCTGACTTGTTGTGCAGATATACCACTTTTGTGTTGGTTTTTATCTAAAGAGTCATTAAAATGATTTAAAGAAGTAATATTTCAAAGTTTTCGACGAAGAAAATATGAAAAACGACTATTCCGCTTTTCTCCGCCGCATACAGAGACGGGTGAAAATGAAGAAGAGCTTTTTCGGAGGGTATGAGAATTTATTTAGTTTTAAAAACACGTTGTTTTACATATTTGTAAAAACAATAATTCTGTAATAAATATGATATGCAAAATTCGCAATATTAATTACATCTGTATATACTTGAATAAGTATATACTTCAAATATGAGTTTACCTGATAAATTATCAAAAAAAACCTACTTTATGTCATTTAAAATAGAAAATTCCAAATTTTATTTTCGTGCGAAATTTGTCTTCAAAAGGTGATAAATAGAACGGAATTATCATATTTTTGAATTGAGTTTTCCCAAATTACCTTTTTCGAAATATTTTCACCCACAATTTTTAAAATACAAATTAAAAAAAAATTCTAGATATTAGGTTCCTTTTCCAATGATTAGTTTAATGAAAAAGATACTTAATTTTCTCTAAGATACTAAATTTAAAAAGATATTAAGGATTTCCGAATTAATTTAAAGATTGTTATTTATCTGGTGGTCTGCTAAGAAAACTCAAAGTGATTTATTCATAATCAAATCATTTTCATAAACATAGATTTTTCAGTCGATGTCAGTATTTAATTTTTTGTATTTTATTTATTTTGTATATATTTTATTATATTAGTGTATTTTTATTCAACAAATTATATGGTTCTGGAAAACTAAAGTGAACGAATAGCTTTATCGAGAATTATAAGAGCGTACACGTGCTTCCACCAATTCCACGTGCTCAATGAAGCTAACGTATATCTGACAAAGCTATGAAAACCTATAGATCAAAATTAATGTGGAGATCAAATTTAATGTTTTCTGGAAAATACTTGAAAATGCAATGCCACATTCTATTTCTATAGACTTAATAAAGGATTATCTCACTATTTGATAAAAAAGCCTAGCAATTCTGCTAATTTTTGCATGGTTATAATTAAGAGCTGGGTGTTAAGATCGATAGCCAGAATTTGTGCTTATTGTCAAAACTTGACTAAATTACTTGCACAATAAATGGCACGAAATTTTAAATGTTATTGGTTGTTATCATTTAAGATAATTTTTAAATAAATGCGGTGGAAATATTATTTAAGTACACTAAAACGTATAGTTTACAACAATTTTAGTAAAAAAGGATAAAATATTGTTTATACGCTACGAGAATCACGTTTGCCATTTTTCCTATACATTACTTAAACAATGTTTCAAAATACATGAAGCGCAAAAAAATCAAACTGTATTTGGTGAAATTACAAAAAAATTAAATTATTTGTAATTGAGAAATGGTAATGTTACTTATGAGTTCGACTGATTTTTTTCTTATTCTTATTTTTCTTCTCTTTGTTTAGACTTCTAACTTCTAAACGCAATAAGATGAAAACTAGAAATTCACATCCAATATTTAATACATTGGTCCAATACTAAAATGACATTTAAAATTACTTAAACTTATATTTTGAGAGGTTCCCAAACGTGTAAAGGGGATGAAAATAAAATTTTAAAGTTGCATACACAGTCTGTATGTATATTATTTGCTAATATCCCACCTGAAGATGTTGTAATACAACGAAACCTAGGTGGTGGTAAAGAAATTAAAGAAAGTAAAAATAATACTACATCACGTAGTTTCATTTATTTGTGAGTTTTATTTCATTTACTCCTATTTCTAAATATTTATTAATACCAAAATAACTAGTTTAATTTTACTTAAGTCAATTAAATGTTTTATAAGATGTATGTTCTTCAGATAAATAAACTGTAGTTTTAAAAGACAAATTAAACCGTATTTAAATTTAGATCATCTCACTTCATAATATAAGTTGAACATGATGTAATATATAGTAATTTCGTTCATATTGAGGAAGGTTATGTATTTAACCTGGGCTTATTTAAATTTTAGAATTATGGAGGAATACATTCTGAGGTTGTTGTTATTTGGAAAAAATCTATTAAATTATGAAACATTTATTAGCCATTTAATATCATAGTTCACAGAGTTAGATAATACTTTCAGAATAGCCTTATTCTGAATGCTAATATTTAATACATCTGTGAACTATCTATGACTTATATACTAAGATATCTATGATCTATCATAGTCGGGTATGGGGAGATATAATTCTTTGCTTATAAAATACTTTCAACTTTTGACTGAAAAATTGAGTAAATTAAAGTGGTCAATAACTTTGAACATTTTTTCACGCAAAAAAATTAGATGGCTAGCGAAGCAGACGATACTTGGAGGGTGGACCGACCGAGGAGAAAGGTGGGTAGTAAGAAACAAACGTAACATGATACTTTAGTCAATTATAGGTACGATGGGAACTCAGTAGCTCCCTGCACACTTCGTCTATATTCTGGAGTTGAAGGGGTGTTTGTATAAATTATATAAATTATAATATATCGGAAATTTCAAGTTTGTGACTTTAGCAGTTTACATATTGATGATTGTTATGTCAAATATCATGGACATTTCATACAAAGATCGTAATTTTCGTAGTTTATCACCGTGGACCTAATAATTACTGGACGCACTATTACGCAAATGTAACACAAAGCTGATGGTGCCAAAATCGTGAAGTAAGGTGTAATGTACACACTCCGCTACTGTGACCCAAGATGCATTATAATTTGTCACCCCACGTGTCAGTCATAGGTAGTGATCGATAAAGCCGTGATGATATTGATAAATAATATTGTTTCCTAGTATTTAATGTATTTAAAATTTTTATACTACAAATGGAAAATTTCCTATGGATAATAACTTAGTTTTCCATGAATAATTTAGGTATTGAATTTATTAAATACGTTACTTGATGAACGATAATTATATAACCAAAACTTTTAATTTATTTGAATGGCAAAAACCTTGTAAGTATTTTGTATTACAATCGGAGAAGAATTGAATTAAGAGGGTTTTTTGTGGAATAAGGTGCTACACCTGGCATCTTCTTCCAATTGTTCATGTGTCTATGAGCAATGTATTATTAAATTGTTGATTACCATTTTCAACTTGTACTTAACTCTTTCGATATGTTTTGACAGACAGACAGAGACAGAGCTCGACACCCATCACGAGCGAACGCGGGTTCATAATATGTCGGTTTAGGTAATTATGCATACGCAGGCTTTGTTTGCGCGGAGTATCAAGTTATACTTTATATTTTATTCTCTTGGAAATTTATTAGACGAATAACACATCTGGTTAAAAACTATGCACGTACTTTTCAAATTCTGAAAAACATTTAACGTTATTGACGTTTTAATTGTAAATAGAATCCATTGAATTCAACTTTGCACTTTGTACGCAATGATGAAAATTAGTGTCAATGCGTTTTTATCATCGTGTACAAAGTGTAAAGTTGAATTCAAGCTTTCTATAGCTTTAAGTTATTGAATGTAGATGTCGATTCACATCACCAAAAGTCTTTAACAAAAACTTGTTAATATGTAATTATGTAAAATAATATTAATTTTATATATGTTCTCGTAAATGAAATATTATACAATATTTTCTAAACAACATTACCGAGTTTCTATGTCCTCGATTTTCTTTTATTTTCGTGCCAATTACAAAAGCATATACATTTTTAGAAAGAAAATATAATAAAATCATCATTTTGAATTCTTTTTGTCTCCAAAACCAATTCTAAAAAAAAACTTTTGATATGTTTAAGATAAACCATATATATATATATGTAATTAAAACTAAGCTTCTTATACTTCCTAATAAGAGATACTCACAGTTTTTGAGTAATTGAGCGTCCAGTAGTTATTAGTTCCAAGGTGTATAAACTAAGAACACGGTGTAAAAATTACGATCTTTGTATGAAATGTCCATGATATTTGACATGACTATCATCAATATGTAAACTGCTATAGACACAAACTTGAAATTTCCGATATATTATAATTTTTCTCCACATACTAAATCCGAATTCTAGTATTTGCTGGAGCCGAGTTATGGTATAGTCAAAATAGCTGTAATGGATGCAATGACCAGTGTAATAGGCACAGAAATTGGCAGTAGACTATCGCGCAGCCATGGTGAGTTAATCCTTTATTAAGTCTATAGGAATTGAATGTGACATTGTTTTTCAAGTATTTTCCAGAAAACATTAACTTTGATCTGAATATTAATTTTAATCTATATGTTTTCATAGCTTTGTCGGATATACGTTAGCTTTATTGGACACGTAGAATCGATGAAAGCACGTGTATGCTCTTATAATTCTCGATAAAGCTATTCGTTCACTTTAATTTTCCAGAACCATATAATTTATTGAAGGACACAAAAATTAAATATTGACATCGACTGAAAAATCTATGTTTATGTTAATGATTTGATTATGAATAAATCACTTTGAGTTTTCTTAGCAGACCACCATAAAACATAACAATCTTTAAATTGATACGGAAATCCTTAATGAATGATATAATATAACGCAACCAATTAAGTATCTTTTTCATTAAACTAATAATTGGAAAAGGTACCTATCATCTAGAATTTTTTATTTGCATTTTAAAAATTGTGGATGAAAATATTTCGAAAAAGGTGTTTTAGAAAAACTCAATCCAAAAGTATAATAAGTTCGTTCTGTTTATCACGTTTTGAAGACATATTTTGCAAGAAAATAAAATTTGGTATTTTTTATTTTAAATGACAAAGAATATTTTTTTATGAAGCAATTTATGAAGCAAACTCATTTTTGCGAGTGTAGACAGATGTAATTAGTATTGTGAATTTTGCATATCATATTTGTTATAGAATTATTTTTATTACAAATATGTAAAACAACGTGTTTATAAACCTAAATAAATGATCATACCTTCCAAAATAGCGCTTCTTCTTTTTCACCCGCATCTGTATGCGGTGGAGAAAAGCGGAATAGTAGCTTATTCTTATTTTCTTCGTCGAAAAATTTAAAATGTTACTTCTTTAAATCATTTTAATGACTCTTTGGATAAAAATCAACACAAAAGTAGTATACCTGCACAACAAGTCAGAACAACAAATAAATCAAAGCATTATTTTGAACTTAACAACCACTAGTCCCCTAAGATATCGTTACAATTTAGGAATATAAATACCAAAATAATTGGTGTGTATTTACAAATAAGGCTACTTGTAATCTCAAAACCAACATTTACTTATACAAATGTCGGAGTACTTGACAATATTTGCTCTGCTATCCCCCAGCACACTATAGCTTTCCGATTGTATTATCTGCCAATATTTTGAAAAGAATCGTTATTATATGCCTATGTAGGTATATACCACTGATACTTATGATTAAAATTGAACTCCAATCTTGTTGTAGATTTTAATATATTGGTGTGTTCAGTATAGATACATAAATATGTATAAAATATGACAAATGAAATTTATTAATGAATTCACTCTTTTACCATTATAAAAGCAAAAACCTTTTAGAAGTCATATTTGTCGATCTCAGTTTAATTCATGTGTTGCAGTTACTTAATACGCCTACGATTCAGTGTGCATTAATGTATAAACGTAATATTTTTGAAAATATTTTAAATAAGTAATTTATTGTCGAAACAGAATTATGATTTATTATTAATTATCATGAAAATATTTTCAAATTAAAATTTTCAAAAATAAAAAAATACTTTAGTCATATTTTATTACAAATTTTAATATTGGATTTAATCTTATTAGCAAATTTTAAACATTTAAATCGTGTTTTACTTAATCCATGAGCATTTTATTATAAAATTTGACTACTTTTATTTCATAAATCAATTTTAAAACTAATCGAAATACACATCGATCTCGTTTAGCACCAGATTCCAATTTTTATGTATTTATACATACAGGTACGTAGTTGTTTTAATTGCGTTGAAAGTAGTCATTCCACAATAGACCAGAACAGAAAAAATATGGGTATGTTATCAAAATCAAAATCAATATTTGCATCAACAGTATAATATCATAGTTTGGTTATTATCTTTACGTCATACTAATGTTTTAAATGTTAGAAACATCGATGAGTTCGCTTTAAATATCCACTGAGTCTCAAACTATAATAGGCCGACAGTTATCGAAAAGTATCTTAAATTTATCTCGACTGGCGACCCCAACTGAACGTGATATCACTCACCAGTCATCCAAATCTACAAACAAAATGTTCACTCCTGTTCCTGTTCACACTGTGTCTCCTGTCCTGTTCAATTCGTTCATGTACATCGATATTGGTGTTCTGCTTGGATGAGGAACCGAACTGGGAAAGAATTGTCTCGTTTCAACCCCAAAAGCCCCATAATTCAGTTTTATATGCCAATAAATATGGCCTCGGAAGAAAAAAAATGTGTTTTATGATCTAAATATGTCTCCTCAATAATCCTAATACTCCATAATACCCTAAACCCAATTTTACAGTCTAGGTACTCAGGGTCTAGGTTCTGGAATGCTCATTGTCTAGGTATGGATTAGGTTCGGGAATTTTTTCTTCTCCCAACACAACATGTAAAACGAAATTTTCTACGAGCATCAATTTACAATCTACGCTCACATATCGTGGAATTCATTGCGTTCTAGTATACTTAGTGCTCCAAGAATAAGTTTTAAAATATCATTTCAAAATGTTACTTCTTACCTAACGTCAATAACCTTCATCTCTTTTCTTTCTATATCATATCCCGCTTGTTTCTTCCTTCTTTCAAATATTTATATTCAAATATTTTAAATTAGTTCAAGCATTAAAATCTCACATTTTTAATTTTTAAATGTCTATATCTTATTTCCATTCACATGAATACTGTATTTTAAATGTCTATATCTTGTATTTTAAATATCTATATATTGTATTTTAAATGTCTATTTCTTGTTTCCATTCACATGTATACTGCTGTAGTTTGCCACAACACTATGACTCTTAATCAGTATTAGTTTGGTTTTCTTCAAGCGATTAATCTAGAAGTTTGAAATTGGATTTATGTATTTGTACATAATTAAATTTATAAGGTACATTATGAATTTCCTATCAACTCGGTTTTAAATGGAAAGTCTGTATAATCGACAAAATAAAGCATCGAAATGGATGACAAAATTTATGAAAAAAAAACTTAAAAATTGAATACACTAATAGGTGAAAAAATTTAAGTGAAAAATAAAACATATGGAGTTACGATAGATTTACGATTAAGAATCCTAAAGTAGACTGCCCTTGACTTTCAACCATGACATCGTATTTATTTTTTATCGAAATTATTTTTTTATTGAAATTTTCGTCAGAGTTGGGAACCACGTCTAAAAGCAGAATAGTCAAAATTATTTAATATAACATATTTTACGCTAAACATGTAACAAATATCACAGCAGTCGACAAATGTCACAACAGAACGTCATGAATTTACGTGAAACTAACATACCCACAATTGCAATAAAAATGTGATCAAAATACCATTAGTTCTTTATAGTATATTTATTACGTTTGGACAATTTGTAATGATAAATATGTTTGGCAATTTATAATGATAAATATGTTACAAAAACGGGTGTAAGAAGAAACGAAAATTTCATTTTTTTAACCCTACTAATATGGAATCTACGAGTAAGTAGCCATGAAATCGGGTTTACGATGTAAGAAGCAATGTTCTCTACGAGTAAGTAGACATAACATGAGGTTAATAATATAAAAAGCAATAATTGTTGAAAGAAATTTTCGAAGATCCGTAGTGAAACGATAAACCCTTATACTTTCGGCATATTTATCTGTCTATCTGTTGCAGCCTCTCAGTTTCTACAGTTTCAGTATCATGTGCATGCAATTTTGTAAGTATTTAACTTCATATATAGATTTCAAACAATACAGGCTAGCAGTTTATAGTTATTAAAAAAACATATATCTGTAAATAATTAATAAATATATCTCTCCGCGTTTTCTTGCAGTTCCGAGTTTTCTTGCTAGCGATCCAATTCTGAACATTAAAATGTTGGTACTCTAAGTTCAAAGTTTTGAAAAGTAAATTGTTTTACTTCTCATGTTAATTCATTATGACGTCATTCTTAAATATCCTATTATCAATGAGAATATTTTCATTGTATTTTTTAAAATAAATATCAGATTTAAAATAACAGAAAAGTAATAAATAATTACAATCAACGGGGAACACCCCACCCCAAAACAGCATATAATCTCAACTGTTCCAAATAACGAAATGCAATATTTTAATCCATGTAATATAACTGAAAATGTTTCCCAGAAGAAATTAATAAGAAAAAAAACTCCACAAGTGTGTTTAAAAAAAACACTTGTGGAGCCCTAAAGGGTTCTTAGGAGTTCTAGGGTCCCGTATTAATTAAGGGGGAAAATATTTTTTCAATAAGGGAAAATAAGGGAAATATTTTAACAAAAATTCCTGACGTATCAACAAGAACTATTCCACGACGACTGGCAGAGGAAAAACTATTTGCAAAGTTGCTCGAAAATTTCTACTACTGAAAAGGAAACACAGATTAGAACGGCGTTTGTTAGGGAATGTAAACATTGCGTTTCTATTCTTATGAAAACATGCATTCTTTTCTGAGAAGACCAAGTTGAACCATATTTTATCAAAAGTAGACCATAAATACAATACAACAATGTAGTGTAAAATAATAAGTACTGTAAAATAAGTAAGTACGACGTCCTTCAAATACAGGAATGTACACAACATAAAAGTTTGGTTCGGTATTTCAGCACTTGGAGTAGAACTCTTAAAAAATTAAAAGTCACTTTCTATCAATACCAAGGAAAAGAAATAATACAGAAAATTATGCTGTCTTATTCCAAATAAACTCTCTCTTGTTATAAATGTTTCAATAAGGTAACACCCAAAAATAAATACCGCACAGTTTCAAATATTTCCTTTGCAAAGAAGTCCATGTTGGTACTAGATTGGCCTGCAAACACCCCAGATCTAAACTTTATAAAACACCCGTAGTACGAAGTCAAGAAAATAGTCGCAACTTAATGCACAAACACAATAAACCAGTTTTATGACCTTTTCAAGAAGCGTAGTACAACATATCTATAGAAATATGTATTCATTTGGTATCGTCGATACCACGCTGGGATCAAATGATTACATGCAACAAATTCAACTAAACAGGATAATAAATAGTACTGCTGTACATCGAATTTATTTAAAATTAGCAATAAAGACAAACTTCTGTCTATAGTTAGTTTCTATTAATGTTGTTATTAATGTTTTCACACGTGTCCCTAATTTGTTGTCCAGTAATCTAATAGTACACAAGAGTAGTTACGTCATATGATTCCATTATACATATATTATTGTACGGCTATTTTCATAATTCATTATTCTTTTATTTATACCTTTATTGTATTCAAAGTATAACCTTAACAACCGCACCAGAGACCCATGGTTATACAGGTTAGGCGGACTAGAAAGAAAATCTTACTCACTCTACTAAGGTTCTTTATTAGTTGACTACGATTGTGCTAACATGCAGTTAATACTTTTAAGTTTGTAACGCCGTAAAACAGACAGTAAATATAAAAAAATCATGCAATTAAAAGTTAACCGCATCTACGTAAGAAAGAGTGTCTACAGAAATAGATATTCTTTTGTGAATTTAAAAATATGCCTTATATATTGAACCGTTTATTACTCAATAGTTTATACTCGAAAATATTCACATGTAAATTTTAGAGAGGAAAACGAGGCACGCGATTTTTTTATATCACAGAGGAATCAAATGAAACAACAACTTATGAGCATCCGAAAATAAATTTTCTACAACACAGTTTTAGAGATATTGACAGACAGTTAGGTCATTGAAAAAATAACATATATAGCAATAGAGAAATAATTCTATGACGACGTATCTTCTAGATTATAATTTTTATTGTTAGTGAAATATTTTAATGCAATGGATTCCTAGAATCTACTTGCAAAAAATAAAGATAACAATTTATCTATTATATATTTATCGATATGTTGCAAATTACCAATGCGTTACAGCAATAAAAATCAATATAAATATATTTATTGCATTCAGACTTTCATGACGAAATAATTTACAAGATCCATATTTCAGCCAAGGAGGTTCCCCAATACAGAGTAGTTTCAGACAGAGGTAAGGCGAATTACTTATATTCATGATTATTTATATATTTATTGAAAACAAAGAAGGATATCTCATATAATAATAATACAAGAAACGTGGATTTTTTGGGAGATAATTTCAAAATATCCAATGTTCTTAGGAAACATTTGAAAAAAATTGAGGAACATTTTAAAATTTAATATGTACATTAAGGAATATGTAAGTTTTACTGAAATAGGATAGATAAACTAATTATGCCCCATAATTTCACTTGTAAGTTTTATTCTTCACAACACGAGTTCATACATAGTCCTTGACTCCTTGATTGACTGTACACAAACTAAATGAATATTTTATTACATTTCTATAATATTCTATAAGAATTACTGAACATATATAAAAATAACTTGGGTTATTACATATAAAAGAAACAAAATATGAAATGTGCGGTATGATTATATAATTATTGTAAATTTACCATACTAAGAATATAATAAGAAGAAAAAGGAAAGGGGGAAAGTAATAAAATTGTCTTCTGTTGAAGTGTCTTATAAAAGTTATTTGAATATTTTCAAGCATAAAATAATATTACGCTTCTAGTAGACTCTACTATAACTCTAACTCCGCGTTGCTTCGAAATAATAAAATGGTAGTTGTAATATGAAAAAATGGCACTTATCATGTAAAACAATTCCGAGAAATCCAGGGGACGTACGCCACTTGTACAGCGACGTGATCGCGGAAAGTTAGCTATATAAACTGCCGCTGAAATCTGTGATCCCATTCGATGACGCAACAAGTTAGTATCAATATAATAATTATGATTGATAGGATTCCAAACGTGACATCAGATTTTTCGGTTAAACTGTAATAAACTCGCTTTGCCCCACTCGACTCTAGGGTGTATATTATGTAGTAACCCCATTAGTCGACGAGGCGCGATACTCCATTATGAAGCTTAAGGTAATGACGATCATATGGCAATGCGTTTGCTCAATAAATTCTGGTGTGGTTTTTATAACTTTACAACCAAGTAAATATCGTATTACATTAATTCCCGCACATCTGTTAATAATTAATAAAGATTTAGAATTAATAATAAAGTGTTAATCAGCTAATGTTTGTATATTATAAACTTGACTGATTTCCGTGGCATCGATATATAGAACAATTTTTTATCAAGTGAATCAAATTATATTTAAAAATTCCATAGTCGTTTTTATGACACTTTGTTTTTACAACGATATAACTAAAAATTATAATTATGCAACAATGAAAATGCTCGTGATAAAATGAAATTAAAGTGAAAATAGAAACTGCAATGAATATTGAGCATACTTTAGGTAATTTATTCAATTACCTAAAGTATGCTCAATATTCATTCCAGTTTCTATTTTCACTTTAATTTCATTTTATCACAACAAACAAACTATCTAGAGCATAAATGGATATTCCTATTCTATATTCCTAGTATATGTATACTCGATACTATAGAATAATATATACAATGCTTGTATAAACACAAAAGATACAACATTTTAGAGTTAAAAGAATATAGAGTTGTAATAATAGAAAAAAAATTCAGTTTAAAACAGATTACGATGAAATTTTACAGGTAGACGTAATTGAATGACATTCCCACAAAAAAAAAATTGCATCTTATTTTTTCAATACTTCCCAATATATTTAATTTATTAATTGATTTCTTACTAACAGAGCTCATCGAGTGGGATGTCATTGAGTAAATCTTTTAAAATGGAATGGAAAATATGTCAATATTTTGTCAAACTGTCTTGCGATTTGTCAAGAGTTTGAAAATAAAAATCGTGATAACAACATTTATGTTATTGTTTATTTTCAATCAATGCTAGTGTTTTAATACAAAATTAATTCAATCTATTCGTCTTCTTTTCTTCATTGAAAGGATGTGGATAAGCAATTTCCTTTTTTGCGACTCTGAAAGATAAACTAAAATATAAAACGTTAAAATATCCCCGGAAAATATGTAATAAATGTATTTATATAAGAAATTTTAATCTCGGTTCGACTAAAGTGTCAACATAATAAATTTATTGCGAGGCAGTTAGATTGTGAAGAAGGGTTTCGCGGATTGTAAAAAAAAAGGATTTTATCGCGTTGTAGTAGACGGTCTCTGTGTAAGCAATGCGATCGCGTGCTGTGCCTTGTTTTACTTATGTACGAGTTATAATTGTGTATATTTTTTGTAATATTGTAAATGAAATACAATATTTTTTTTTAAAGTATGTTTAAATCCTAATAAATCTTCATTTCATAAATTAATTAAATAACGTCCAAATTAATTAAACAACGTCTGATAAACAACACAAAATATTTAAATATACAAATGACAAGTAAAATCTAAACTAATGACACCCCAAAAAAATAAATGATTTTATTATTGCCAGATAAAATAACGCAAAAAAAAACTTTTTAACTTTTACACATATCAATTTATTTATCCGCTTAATAAAAACACCATATTTTATTTCATTTCGGCAAAGCCGTTCTGGCTTTGCTGAAATGAAATATGATATGAAGAAAATGTGAAAACCTGTAAAAAATGCAGACACTTGAATGAAAACAAACGACATTATTTTTAAAAGTATGTTTGCGGAAAACAATTTTCAAATGGTTGAAAAATATTTATCTTTTTTTGCGAATGTCCAAATTAATATTTTTATGAAAAAAAAATTACTTTACATATATTAATATTATATTTGTGTGCACGTAATATTACATCAAAATTACCTACTGCCAACAAACTACTAATTCATATGTTTCTGTTTTTCGCTGTTGAAATCATTGCAATTGGTGTATTCATACGAAAATTATATTAAAATTTCACCCAAAATTTCATTCTTCTGTGAATTAATTTCGCTAAATGCAATAAATTTTAACATTATACTAAGAAATAACACGTAATTTGTGGTTATATAATTTTATATCAAGTTCCAATACAATAAAAACTACTCATAATAAAATATTAAATCCATCCCGGCTTTCACAATTATTTGGAGAACATAATAGATTAATTTAATTCTTCTTGGACATACAAGGACATATGGTAAAGAAGTAGCGCATCGGCAGCGGAGATGGTACGCCATGCTGTTGGGCGTTAATGACATAACAATTTAAATGTGGAACACTACGATTTTGTATACTATACTTGCGCAATCACCTCTCTAATATTCCCTCCATACATCGATATGTTATACGTGTGTTTGAAGCAAGTGCAATTGTGGAACTTTCCATTTGTATCAATTTATTGATGTAGATGGTAAAATTTCAGCTACAAATCACCAATAATTTTTTCAAAGCTATTACCAAATAATTTGTAAATTAATATGCCTTCGCATTTAATTGAAGCTATTTACAATTTTAATAATCAATATAAACATTATCATCTTTTTGCATTAAATTTATAACAATTACATTTACAGGCATACGTCACTTAATAGTCTTAAATTTTCCTACCATTGTCTACCATAATAAAATCAAAACAATTCCATTTTTGCATTAACTCCAAGATAAATCAACCTCTTATTAAACTATCTTATATCCGACAGCAATTACACCAAAAGTAATGATACTAGATCGCACGCTGATGGCGCGTCAGACACATCTACATTATGATTTAGTTCATAATGATAATATTAACTAATTTTTTTTAATTCTCATTTCTTGCATGATATTAATATGTGGCGCTTTGTCTTTAGAATCCTTACTCATTACATGTCATTTTCGGAAAAAACCATTTACAAATCATTATTCCATTTTACGTTAACTCGATCAAAACATTTTACTTTATACCATTATTTTCCCATATTGCAAATCATCCGGGGGAGATAATATATACACGAACAAAACCCCGACTAGAATCACTATTCTAATCGGGGTTTTAGAGATAATTTCATCAATTTTTATACATTGCAAACTGGAAATTTGATAACGAAATCGCAATTAAGATTTTCTAATAATTTTAAATTCACATTGATAAATTAAAACAGATGAAACAGACTTTAAGATAAATTTTATTCAAAGTCAGATAACTTTTTCTAACCTTAAAACTTTAACTACAGAACCGTCTAACAGTTTTTAGGGTGAAAAAGGTTAACATCAGATTTTGGGTCATTAAACCGCTTAACTTTTAAGCTTTCTCTCTTCGAAAGGAATGTTAGAGTAACGGAAAAAAATATATTTTCCTAATAATATTATTTACTTTTGTATAAAATACGCCATAGGATATCATTTTAATTTCATTTCTTCAATTGATCTATAGTCATCTCGATGGAATTACGACAGTTGTCTTTAGAGGTTCGATTGAATAAGGAAATTATATTTACCAAAATAAATAATAAAATTTAGAAACATGAAGATTTGTTATTTTTCAAAATTGACGGATTTTTTAAATAACTTTATTTCTATTTATTAGAACAATAATGGAATATAAAAATAAATACGCCAAAAAAGAAAAATTATCTGTTTGTCAGAAGCTTAAAATTTCTAAACAAAACAAAAAAAAACTTGAAATTCACATATAATATAAAGTTTTTAAAATTCTTTAATATTTTTCACATAATGGCAGTTGAGATATTAAATCTTCAAGCGTTGCGAATATTATGCCTGAAAGTGATTCTTCGGATGTAGCATATAAAAAATTAAGCCGAGATAATTTTATTTCTGATGCTCAAAGCCAGATTATGGATAAATGGATTATTAAGGTTCCGTATCTCATTATTAAAAAAATATAGAACTTACAAAATCACACAAGTGTCCAAGAATTTTTTTTTCAAAAACGATTTATAAACTAATTGACCCAAATATTTCACAACATCGAAAAGCTAACAAGAGGAAAACTACAACCCGACTAAGGAAAAAAATAAAGTAAAAAGCACGAAATACATACATAAATAGCATGTGAAATTCAAAACGTTATATACCCCTGGACACTCTCTGGATCATAACGAATTTAAGGACACTTCATTTGTAGAAAAAGCATAGTAGTTTAGTCTGTACGAGATAACAAACTTACTCACATGCAAACATACATACATACATGGTCTATGAAGTTCATAGCGTTGTGTACCCTAGAATACTCTCTTGGCTAAGATGAATCTAAGGATTCATCTTAACCTAGAGATGTTAATTTATTTGTTAAAATCACTTTAGTAGTTTAGTCTACGACAACAGTCCAGTCACTTTACAACAACTCAAGAGAAACATTATCTGGGAAATTAACAATATTCCGTTGACAACGTTTCGCCGGTTCTATCAGAATGTGCGACTTCGTTTTCAAGAATGTCAAGAAGCTGAGTGGCGTCATTTAAACAACATTATTTTTAAATCATGAAAATTCCATTACCTCTATTTTGTAAACAGACAAACAAAAATGTTGTACGAATTTTAGTTGTTTTTAAATTTCACTTTGAAACCCCCAACACCCTTTTGGCCCACATGTATAACCTAGGTTACTCTGCATCAAGACGAATTTAAGAACACTCGTTTGTTTAAATTATTTTAGTAGTTTAGTCTATACGAGGGAACAAACTAACACACACACACACACAAGCGCGCGCGCGCGCGCGCGCGCTCACACACACACATACACACACACACATATATATACATACATACATGCATACATAGCTGTGAAACGCGGATAAAAACAATATTTATCTCAGAATTTTGGACGGAGTAACTTAATAGATAGAAACAAAAATGTTTGATTTCGGTCGTGTGGAATATCAAGTGAACAAATGAAAAAATATTTAAATTATTTTAAAAATTTATGTAAGAAAGTTCTAGAGATTTTGTTGAAAATTTTAAATATATTAGTCCATAAACATTACCCCTGGCTTTTCTCAGAAACTACTAAAGTTAAATAATGGAAATATATGATCACTAAAAGTTTTTATAAAGTTTGATAGAAAATTTGAACGATAATTTTGAAAACCTTAGTTTTTAAGAAAATAACCATAATTTACGCCTGTGAATGATATGTTGGACCCTATTTGTAATAGTTTAATAGAAGTACTGTGTACACTTAAATGTTCAAACTTTTATATGTAATCATGCATGCATACAATTCTCGTAGTTGGTAGTAATTGTACTCGCAATTAATAAATTTTGTATATCATTAATATTATAGCGCGTTTTGCCACTACGGTTTAGGGTCAAGTATCGATTGAACTACTTTATTCTGTATTAAATAACATCTATAATAACTATCATTACTAAATTATTAAAAGTAGTATTAAAAATCTGTATAAAGAAAACAAAACAAAGCTGAAATTAACAAACAAAAAATTAATGGATGAGGTGCGTTTACAGAGACGATAGTTCAACCATAACCTCTTTGTGAAATTTGTTCTATAAAACTTGATGTAATACGTGTGTCGACTACATGTTTATAAAATATGAACGAATATTTGTTAAGGGTAATTTTGATAAAAAACTAACAAAATATAAACACAATAGGATAATACCATTAAATTTCCATATATTTTTTTATAGACAATCATTTTTTTCCAAATATCATCAAGCTGACTTCAAACTTCGCCTTTATCACTTGTATCAGATGACTCTGAAAGTAAATCGAATTGGCTACATGGCACAAGGATGTTAAGATACAATATTGGTATTTGACAAAAAGACTTAAAATTATTCCGTAAAAGACTCCCATTGTAATTTTTGGCTTACTTGAAAATTATGGCTTTGAGATTAAATTAAAGCGAGAAAATGTTACGTGAAATAATATTTCATAACTCATTATATTTACACTAACAATATCGAAGGAACCGATTTAAACTAATAATTCATTTCGTTCTTCTGGAAAAATACATCAACGATTTTAAAAAAAGTAACATAAGTATAAATAAAACATGAACAAAAGATAAAAAAATTGTCACAAGTACAAAAAGTTTTAAAAAATTAACGTGAGTAATACAATCATTCGGAAAGTCATCGAATTAAGTGATCTTCACACTGTGCAAGCCGTGATACGGCTACGACATACCAAACACCAACAAATTCTGACCTTTTTTGTAACATTTTTTTATTCTAGCTAAAATAAAACCATTTGTCGGCTCCCCGGTCTCTCTACGGCATTAAGCGATGTAGCTTCATTATCCTGTTTCGCATTTCATTTTTAGGCCGAACTAATTTCCAGTCTAGTCGAGTTATAAATTTTAATGAACGCTATACATGGTTCAGTATCGAGTTATGAATTATTAAGTAATTCTATTTTAATTTCGTAAGTCGGTATTCCTTTTAAACTCCAACATAACGGTCTCCCGAAAAAATTATCCGTGTTATATGGGACTGATAATCATACAACTACTTACCAAAGAAATATGTATTAAGATTTCTCAGGTTATAGCAGGAAATATATGATATTCAAAATATTTTACATTTAATTTGATAGGTTGGTGAAAATATGCTAAGCATCTTATTAAACTATTAATTCAAGTAGAATTCAGTAAACAGTATTCAAGTGGAACTCATTTATTTTATGCCGGTATATATATTTATACATTCAGCTACATCTTCACTATTTATGGTTCATAAACATTCACAGGACTTCTCGCCGTCAAATCGACTCTACTCTTTCTCTCTATCGTGTACATTCACACCCACATGTACATACAAATGCTACATTTCATTTAGCATCGATTCCAAAAAATCCTAGCATAAGCCGTATTTTGTAAATTTATTTATGCTTGAAAACAAAATTCCAACTATGTACTCTATTTTCATTTTTTGCGTTTTTCAGTGCGTCTCTCTTGGTTTCACTATACATATTAACAATCTACCTTCTAATAGTCTAGTTACCTTATGAATTAATACAGCATATATCACCACCAAATAACGCCACTTCAATGCATAATGGTGCATCATTTCGTTTTTAATTAAAAAATTGCCATTAACATGGAAATGCATCAACCAATATCCTTTATTTCGAAAAACTTAAGAAACTTAAGAAATAATATTGCATAAATACTCTTTCTAGCGATCTGGTGAATTTGTTAACAGTTATTGTTGCGAAATGAAAATTGGTTTGTATTATAGCCATTTGAAGATCTTGAACATCCGTAATTCACTCAAATATCTAAGATTATAAAAAATACTACCATCGATTTTTAAAATACATTTATCGGAATAACCATTTACACGATATTTTCTCATTTGTTATTTAGATGAATTATTACTTTCTTCTTATTGATTTTATCTGTCTAATTTTAATTATAATTTCAAAATAAATCTGGAAGGTTTATTAATTTTTTCAATACGGCAATGCTTAAAAATTTCTACAACCAATCAGACCGTTTGAAACTTTTTGGTGGGACACTTGTTGCGAAATGACAATTGGTTTGTATTAATGGTAAAATATTATTTTTAGTGGGTTCAAATATTTGTGCACGGTTTTAGTGTATGCCAAATATAATTACAATACTGGCGAAGCCCTTTGGATAAAATTTAGTTAAGTTCAGAAATATATTCTAGAACAAAATAATTTGTGTATTAGTTAATGTGTACGCATGCACAAAATAATTTTGAAATATGTATGTCACGAAACATCGTGCAACAAAGTACTTAGTAAATTATTGCATAATAAAAGGCAGCAAATATATTGATATAATTATATAAATATATTGATATAATAAATATATTATATATTATAATATATTATATTTACATTATATATATTATAATATATTTATATTATATATATTATAATAAATATATTGAAAATAATAAACAAATAAATATAATCAAAAACGTGTCAAGCATGAGTAGAACACAAACTATAATAATCCCATGAAAATGTAGGCACTTGTAAGTATTTAAGGGTGCATAATAATCCTATTAAATCATTTAAAATGTTCATCGAATATATATATATATATATATATATATATATATATATATATATATATATATATATAAACACACACACACACACACACACATATATATATATATATATATATATATATATATTTATCATATACGGAAACCCTTTACGGCAAGTTATCGGTTCAATTGTCCTATGGAATAAAACTAATATCCAATGTATGTTGAAAACCGATAATTAGACATCAATAAACAAATAATGAACAAATGAATAAAAAAATGAGCCGTTCATTTCACTTATACGCTTCCAATGAAAGTATTTTTATAAACTTATAGAGTATCTAAAACGCAATTGCAACAGAAATGAAGTAGCTGTATCCATAGTAATTTTATACACTCTTAATTATGATATTGAACAGGAAAAGGTAAAAATATTAAATATTTAAAACAGCTGAAGAAGTGGTGCTTTGCCATGAATCCAAATAGATGATCCATAAAAAATATTTTTTTCAGCAACAAAGTTGTAATTAATTTAAATATAAAAATAAATAATTAATTTAAATATATCACATTTTCAAATTTTATAGTTTAAGTTCGGGAAATAGTCTTAATCAACCTCTATATACCTTATTGAGTGATAAGTTTTCCTTGATTGGATCCTTTTGTCGATTACTACTACTCTGCTCATAAGCCGTAGTAGGAATCAGAATAATTAAGAAGCAGAATCTAATCCTCAAAGTCTACGAGTATTTTAACTTGTCAAGGAATTAATAACTATTTTATTTTAAATTTGTAATTACTGAAACTTCGTTAAAGTATTATTAACGGTATTCGAACATTTCGTCCTTGTTTGTTTTCGGTTTTTTAGATAAGAAATTATTTTTAACAAATAAATACATTATTAAATTCTATTTAGTTTTAATTCATTATTTCCTTTGTAATAACGAATAAATCTGTGAAAAATTGTTTTAGGTGAATTTTAAAAAACGGCTTATAATTGTGGTTTTAACCAGTTGATTCAATAACTATTGAAAAGTACAAGGTAAACATGGAGGTGGAGCAGCTGTGTTTGCTGGCGGTGTGGTTGGATAGTTGCCTCTAGAATGCGACTTCCACTATTTACCTGACTTGAGTTCCCGGGCGCTGATACCTCGAGCTGAGTTTGTTTACATAGTGACCGTAGATTTGTTTACATCGTGACAGTAGATTTGTTTACATCGTGACAGTAGATTTGTTTACATCGTGACAGTAGATTTGTTTACATCGTGACAGTAGATTTGTTTACATCGTGACAGTAGATTTGTTTACATCGTGACAGTAGATTTGTTTACATCGTGACAGTAGAAGTATATTTTTAGATTTTATATAATACTATTCACTATTTCTATATTCACTATTCACTATTTCTATACTATATTCATATACATAGTGACCATAGATTTTATATACTTCTATTGTTATAAAATAATTTTCGGCGCAGGCCTTTGAATTTCGAAGTAAATTTTGGCTAAGGTTCTGATTAAATTCCTGCATGCTTTGGAGTATATTCTTTCATGGTTACTGTTTAGTTTATGAATAATTAGCTAATAGCCCGGTTTTTAACTGACAAAAAGGAATGATGATTACATTTTGTTTCAATCTTTTTTACATAACAATCATTCACGTTTAACTTATTAACGTTATTCTCAGTAAATAACTCTAAGCATCAGTCGAGATCAGAACTATTCGGCGCAGTCTTTGACGTGATAACGCTACAACGTTCTACAATATTTAGACATATATACTTTCTATAACTTTCTTTTACAATTTTATTACAATTTTATTGTGATTTTTTGAAACGTTATTTTAATGACTGAAAATTTTTAACTGGGAAATGCACCCGCGACTTTGACTCCTTTAACTTACATAGTTATTATAATTTATTAATAAAATATAATTACCACTTATCTCATTCAAATTAATGGTGAATTATCACCACTTTGTTTATTCGAATGAATGGGATATTATTACCACAAATTATGTTACCGATTAATTGGATTGCATTAAACAAAAAACCGCCAAATGCTTGTCAGTCCACGCGCAGTGTAGGATCCCGTAATCAGTACAGTTATGTGTGAACCTAGATGTTTTATACAAGATTTAAGACATGCATATATGAAATATGAAAACTAAAGAAGCGATGATATAATCCAACTGCATAAGGAACATTTGAAAAAAAATCATCTGTTTGAATACCACCGCGTTTTGTGATAAACACTTGTGATAAAGATCGATGGATTGCATCATGATAATAATTAAAATTATTATCATTAATAATTTCAGTAATTATCATTAATAACCCTATATTATTATCATTAAGGAGATAGTATTCGTTAAATCCTCCACATATACAACGGGCCTTATATGACTTATAAAGCTCACTGCGATATTCTTTGTAAATTTGGATGAACTGTACAAAATATGCATTTTGAAATACAACGTTATTTTTGCAATAAATTAAGCTCTAAATATGTTATTCATAAATTAGCGGAGCCTACGTTGTTGCGAATATTTTTCTTTTACTTTCGTTTTATATAACTATTACTATTGTAAATATTTTTCAGATATTCAAAGATAGCCATTTATATGGTAAATGGTAGATACGTAACTCCAATAGAAATTACCAATTTAGAGTTTTTATTTCTCAAACTAATTCCTTTAGGGAAAACGTGTTCATAATATACCTCTAATATTTTTGAAAGACATTTTCAACGATACACTACAAAATGAGATAGCCGAATAAAAAAAATTGACCGGACAACCGACCCTGAAAAAACTTTTTAAAACATTTTATTTCCTAACTTTATAGACGTTATAATCATGTATAACAATCCCAAATTTCTGCTTTATGTCACCAATAGTTTGTGAGTAAAACGGCTGTGCCGTACAGACGGTTGTGGCGAAATTATAAAGGTACCTAATTCGGCTACAGAAGAGAAATAAATGAACAGTTAGTTGTACCTTTTTTACAAAATTGGGTCAAAAAATTAAAATGGCTACTGAAATGTAGGTAAATAATATCGTAAAAGTTTTAATCATTAATTTAAAATTCGTAGTAAAAATGTGATTTTGCTATTTTTTGTTGGCATTCTACTGTAATATAATAAAATATCAATATCATTAAATAAGAAACGAGTTCCAGTCTTTACTGAATTCAATATGAAGAAATATTAAAATCCTAAAATAACTTTTGATGTTTTAAGTGATTAATTAAACGGATATTCCATTTTTTAAACTAATAAGTGTTTTAGAGACGCACGTTCAGTACATTAAAGGCCTGATCACACCGAAAGCGTATATAGCGCGCGTCAAGACGTAATAGCGTCGCATACTAGCGCCGCAACATAGCCCTGCATTGTATTCAATTTTATACTGTCAAACAGAGCACGCGCGCTAGTACGCGATGCTCTACTGTAGCGTCCGGACGCCGCTTTGAATTTTATTCCAAATTTGTCATTTATGACCAGCGTTCTTGTTTGAATTTTGTTTCTAAAACATACTTTTTTGTATGACAACGTATTTGGAAAGACCCTTCTTTGTATGACAACACATTCCGAAAAGATTCTTTTTTATATGACAACACATTGTACAAAAAAAAACAGTTCATATAAAAACGTTCTATAAAGGCAAGGCGATGCGGGCAAGCGAGGTAAACGTTTTTAATATATAAAAACGTTTCTACAAAGACTTCTGTACATCGGTAGCGCTTGTTCCGTGATAGCTAATTGTCCTGGGCCTCAAACCTATGTGGACGTCATGACGCAGGCGACGTCATGACGCCACCTCATAGACCTTTTGATGCGCAATAGGTACGCTTCCTGTTTGACCAGGCCTTAAAAATGCTGTGTATGCTCTTGGCATGCGTTTTCATAATTTTATTCTCTGCTTAATTTTTTTTCGTAATTTAATTTCATATTAGTCCTTATTCTAAATAACTCTTTTTTTACTTATGTCATTTATGTTGTTTCATGCGGCATATATTCATAGGGATGCACATAAATTAATTGTAATTTATATTTATCCCTCACAGGTATTGCAAGATACAATAAAAATATTTTAAGTCAAATCTTTTTAAATAAGCTTAGGAAGTAGAGTGGAAAAAACATATCTAAAATTATTAGAACAAGTATTTATTTATTTAATGTTTCAAAATCAATTAAATATTTTATTTTCTGTATCTATTTGTTAAACAGATTTCAATCATTATAATTTTCTACTTCGATACAGTGTTAATTGGTCTACTGACTCTAAACTAAAGACTCATCTAACATGTACTAAAACAGCTTTTGCACTTTTTGTTTAGTTCCATACTAAGAATAAGCGCAGATTTAAATCCTGCCGCATGATGTAATATTTATTTATATAAATAATGACTGGAGACGGATGGTATGAGTTATTAAATTAATTTATAAGAAATGCAGTCTTTAAGTTGGTACATTCAAAAATATCTACATTTTTTAATCTAAAAGCTCTTCACAGCTACAATACGAAACTTTTTAATCGAATTAATATTATATTTAAAGAACGAATCACATCTCCGTCCCTTGTTTTACTCGGGGAGGGGAGGGGGGTTCTGGCCTGTTGCATGGTAGCCTCCCTTCGTCAGTATCCTCTGTCGCAGCTTAGTCTGTCTGCGGTTGCCGTCTTTGCTTGCAGACTTAGTCTAGTCTTTACTCGTTTCTTTTGGAAAGTTTAGTTTGGCATCGATGTTTGTAAATGTAGAATTGTAGACTATCATGGACAACGCGTGGGTTGTTACCGGTAAATTTGGTTTATATAGCTATAATCAGAGTTAATTTTAATTAAAAACGTTTCTAATAATTGGAAGCAAACAGCATTTTTTTAGGATTCCCAAAATGTCCGGTCACGACTTTATTTCTCCTATGGTTGTTCATCCGTCTATCGGTCACCATTTCCTATTTTCTAAGCTATAAGTATTGGGATGAGCCCAAATTAAAATCATAATACAATTTGTCCAAAAACATACTAGGAAAGGCTTTGAAGTAAATGCCAAACTGATGAAAGAAAATAATTTGTATTGTATATGTGCATGCGATACGTAGTTTTAAAGAACGTTTTTTAGACTATTTAAATTTTTCGAAAGGTAATTTGAGCTTATTGCATCCGAAAATATGTCTTAAAATACTTTAGCAGAAATGTTATCAAAATCCGTCACACCTCATGTCTGCCTAGTACTTTCATTACTTATTATCGCCAATGATAAATCTTGCTACTTGCAGAATATTTATGTGTGTGTTTGTATATGTATGCGTGTATGTATATATATATATATATATATATATATATATATATATACATTGTTGTTCTGTAATAATCAGAAGTCTAAAAAATAGGGATTCTGTAAAAAAATTGATACCAACTGAATAATATACAGACAAATTCGGGGGATTCAAATATGGCTTTTATTACTCGAATTTACTTTCAAGTTAAAACATTCTTACTTACATCTATCATTTGCAAATAACTATATATTTTAAATCTTAATTTACTTCTAAATATACGAACATGACTTTTGTTTTCCGAATAGTTTTCTTTAAACTTGTCAAGCGGTAACGAGACACTCCTAGTGTTTCTTTTGTTTTTTTTAATTAAACAAGTTCGGTTACTTAATTGCAACAACTTATTTAGCTCACTCCATTTGGGCTATTTTTACGTAACTCCTATAAAATGCTGCTCCGAAAGCTTTAGACTTTAACATTTGAGTGTAAAGTTAAAATAACTTATGCTATGAAATTGGGATCAAGGGAGACGAAAGAAATTGTTGCCGAATTGAGAACTCCTACGCGTTCAATAACGACGATTTCATTATAACTAGAATACATTTTAAAAATAGGACATTGGAGTGTAATTTTAAAAGAAGAATATACAGATTTTTACGAGTGTTTTTATAGCGGTTAAATATTGTAGAGACAACAGTGTGGGAGTAAGGAGGCCGATACTAAAAAGAAAGGCAACTTACTCAGCCATGAGACTTTTAGAGTAAGTAATGACTCGTTTAACTAATACAAACGAAGATATGATATTGCTTTGAAAATGTATGTGGTGAAAGTGCCAATGTCAATAATAATCTTTATGACGTGCGGAAAGTCACTTTGTTAATTTATTAAATAATTAGGACTCAAAAACTTTTTCAATTCAGATGAGATAGTCTTTTCCTTTAAGTTATGAGATAAAATATCACTTTTATGAATAAAATGTAAAACACAGGAAAGAAGAAATGACGATTCTGTTAGCAATAAATATGACAGGAATTGAAAAATTCAAATATATCCTTTACAAAAATGTAAATTGCCACGTTCTTTTTCAAGTTATTTTCAGTCTAATTAGACTATCAAAATTAATGTCAAAACTTGGATGACTTGAGAATTTTTACTAGAAACAAAGGTAGTGTAAATTGGTAAAAAAATTTTAAAAAAACGTAAAACTCTTGTTTAAACTCCTGTGTTGCTTTACAATGAACTCATCAATATTTATTTCGGAGCAACGGAAAAAGGACTTTTCAAACAAATCAGATGAACAAACTGAAGTTAACTGATAAAATTTTGATTAGGATCAATATAGACATTCCTACCTATAATATTTACGTCACATCCAACTTAATACGCAGATTAATTGGTTAACGTAGGTTTAGTTTTATACAGTGTCCATAAGTTTGGTAAATTTGTAGTTTTGGAATTTTTTACGCGGGTTAATAGATTCCGATTATCCATTTAATTGGCCAGTTTATTCTATTATGGTTTCCTGCACATTCAAACGTGTTGGAGTAGTCTGTTATAGAATTTCGGAGTAACTCGTGTACTGAAAAATATCTCATGAGTTATGACGTTTCACAGAATATACGATAGCCAGATTGGGTCTAAAGTTATATTTATATTTACCGTTAGAGTTTAAGATCTACATTAATATGGCTAATAGAGGTCTCAGTTCCTTTTAGTTATTGATGTTCTTAATACTGTCTTCCTGACTTTCAATTCCTCAACATTTTTTGACAAGTTAAAATTTGTTTTCAACTTTATATGAAAATGTCTTTTCTGTCGGTTTGTAAGTAATTCATCTTATACGTACATAGAATTCGGTATATTTTTTTGGAACTCCGTTACTATAATTAAGTATGTTACCCTAGACCATAATCAATTGTATTCGTGTAAATTACATAATTAAGTTTATCTAATATAGTATTAATATCCTGATCACGCGGTTCTTTTTAACTATCTAGTTCAACAGTTTAGTTAACCGTTGGATATTACTAATTTTACAAGAAATAGTCACACATTAATAACAACTCTTTTTCTTTATCAACTTCATTTCAATTGAGCTTTCTTCTCATTTAATTTGCATTTGAAAATTCAAGTTTTGTTTTTACACTTAAATAGAATTGTATGGTCATTGTATATACACGCATTAAAATATTGTCCAAATTTCTGGATATTTTACATTTTATGCATATAATTATTATTTTAAAAAAATTAGGTTTTTTTTTAAGATGGAACATTTTTTAAATTATGAAATAAAATGTATTCTTTAAAATTGTCTATCGATCTACTAAATTAAATGAATATCGTATTCTTCCTATTATAAAATAAGAAATCTTAGTATTCATATTTCGTTTCAAAAATTTACCTGAATTACCAGTCTCATGTAACACGGTTGCCTGTTTCACAAAATTGTTTTGCTAGAGTCTAAAATGGATCTCGCCTTACAAAATTAAAATTGAATTATATAACAATTTATAATTCATGGCTAAAACATATATAGCATTCATTAAAATTTATAACTGGACTAGACTGGAAATTAGTTGGCCTAAAAACAAAAGGAGAAACCAGGATAATGACGCTCATCCGCTTATTACAACAGAGACCGAGAAGTCGTAAAAATAGTTTTCCTTTAGTGAGAACTGAAAAATGTACATATATATATAATATATATATATATATATATATATATATATATATATATATATATGAGAATGAGTGATGCCTTCGTTAATGAGAGTCCTTAACGACTGTGATTCTAATGAAAGTCATACGAATAAATATTACTACACGAAAATTTTAATCTTTAAACTTAATTTTGTCCCAAACCCATAACTTTTAAATTACCGCTAAAATTATAAAACAAACAAATCTCTTGTAATTTTAAAAATATTTTAAATTATTGAATTCCATTTTCAAAATAACAATATTTTTCCTTGATTAATTTCAAGCATTGTCAATATGATCTGACATAAGTGAAAAAAACAATTCTATTTGGCTCAAATTGTTTTTAGGTTTTATTTATTTTTCTGGACATAATTCTTTCTATTTTACCTCTTTAAGAGATATGTTTTTTAGATTTACTTTTTAAATGTGATCCCTGGATATTTGTACGTAAATTTTTATGGGAGTGTAAATGATCATACCAAAAAGTTATGGTGGCATAAAAGTTTGACATAATTTGAATTATTATCTGTAAATACAGCCCTCATTCAATAATTATTTTGTTGGTGAAATAGTTCATATGTTATAATGTTTTTCCTATGACAGTGGTTTTAAACATTTATAATTACATCGTATGTCTATGTTATGCAGAAATAATTTAACATAGAATAAAAGTGTAATTCGATTTTGACTTGGCCCTACAATGTAATAGCGAAATGTATTAACATCTGTTATATATTACAATACAGAATATTAACGATATAAAACCTTAATATGTAGAACTCATGCTCTGAGAATTCCGTAGCTACTTATCTATATAACATTAATTAAAAATATTTACAAATATCAATATCATTATTTATCACGTAAATATAATGTTAAGTATATCTTACAGAGTTGTACAAAATTGAGAAATTTTAAGAAAAGCTATAAGTTCCAGATTTCTTACCATTGTTTTTCCCAAAACTTCAGGTAAGTAATTTTAAAATTTTTGGAAAAGTGATCGCATATAAGGCGATTTTATGGATATTTTCAGCAATTTTGCCACAATCTGTAAGTAATTCTGAATGAAAATAGTTTTATTATACTTGTATATCGCCTTTTAAATGATAATACCAGAAATTCCAAACTAATATTCTTTTAAAAATTTTTACTACAGTTTTTGAGTTAATAAGCTCTATTTCTATGCCAGAGTTCCACTTTCCATATCAAAAGATTTCTGCAAAAGAAGGTTCTAAATATATCGGACAAGTGAGTGATCCCATAATTTCCGTCGTTTTCTTACGAAGTACGTATAACATCTTCATAATTAGGAAGGAATGTTTTATAATTAGACATGAATACGATCATCTATATCCAAAGACTAACATTCATGACTAATACTTACTTTACTGCAAAGTTTAATATCTGCAGAAATAAAATAAACTCATTTGTGATCCGATGCATAACAGTATTTTAACAATGAGTACAAGTTAAGAAGTTAAAATTATTTAAATTCCATTAATTAACACTGATCAAAAATAAAAATACACTGTAGATTTAAATTAAATCTAACCGATATCGGACTCAGTAAATATCACATATAGGTTTCCGCAGTAGATTAAGTGATGTATTTTATAGATATACTTATACCAGACGTATAGAAGAAATAGTAAACTTAAAATATACCTTTATCAGTTCCGCAAGTAATTTATTTGTACCGGAATTATTAACTCAGACTAGGCTAAAGTGTCAAAGGAGTAGATTTATTACGTGGTACTTATGTAACGGAAGAAAAGAGTATTACTGTGGACGTGTACCGCGAGCACGCGGTGTGCTTAGCTATTTGTGGCGTTTCATGGGCGTTTTGATATCTTGCGCCGTATAAAACGGATGTATAATAGGTCAATATGGAATTTATTGATATATTATATATGTTTTGATATGCTAGAGGGTACAAAAGATATGATATACGGTACCATAACCAATTTAATTAAATGTATATCATACAATCGGCAGAAAACGATTTGTAATTTCCCTGTCCTGGCAGTTCGTGACGAAATTATGACAAATATTTTTGGTGTTTACAAACACTTCATATTTACTTGAATCATAAGAAACACCTATAAAATACATTTACAGCAATATATGAATATCTCCATCAATAATAAAGACTTCCTTTTAAAACATTCGCCTTTGTTTCAATGAGTTTTCGCAGGATACGTTTGGAACTAATTTTTATTAAGATTTGGGATATTTCCCCTAAAAATTATTTAGATCCATTGGCATTTTTAGATACATGAAATGTGTGTGACTAAAGAAAACCTAAAAGGGACGCAAGTTTTTCTTTTAAACAATATTGAAAAAAGTGAACTTTACTGCTTAATATGTCGACTGGTGTCTCATCCATTTAACAAGGTTTTAGAACTAAAGCGATCAGTTAGATACTTTTACACAATTGTGTAATAGCTTATATAAAATTAAATGTACTATAATATTAATAAAAGTAGCCTCAGGTTTTAAATGTGGTATTCAAACTCTAATTAACACGATAATGTATTTTATTTTTATGAACAATACTTTAAATTTCTACAAATTACTGATTGTAAAATTTTGATATTTATTCCGTTATTAAATTACTGTCTATTCTTATGTAACATGAGCATATTAACGGTGGCGTATTCTTAGAAATTGTATCTCTAGAATTTAAAAGGAATTTAAATACTAGCGAAACAATTTCTAAGAATACATCACGGAAAAATCTAACATTTTTGATTCGGCTGAATATCAGCTAACCTAAAATTTAGGATTCGGAAGAATCATTAAATTCTTAACTCCAAATTAACCCATGTACAACATTCCTGAAATTTGTAAATCAATATGATTGAAAATAAGTTTTGCACTATAACAGGAATGAAATAATTAATCTCATATATGTAGAAAAAAATTAAAAACAATGGTTTACTTTATTTTGAATTAAGATCTGATTCAATAAAGTCGTTCGAGTTAATAATAAAGAAATTAAAAAAATAATCGATACGATAATGGAAAAAAAATTACATTAATTAAGAATTATGAAAATTAACACTGAAAATTAACATATGATAATTCTGTAATGTAATGGTATGAAAATATAGTACCTATATCTATAATCGACTGCTTGTATCGATTCAAAGGTCTGATGTTCGTATAGTACCTATATCTATAATCGACCGTTGTATGAATGACGAACTAGCAAATGTAATCAGAGTGGAATACCTTACCACAATCATTGCAATGTTGCGCTAGCACCGACATTTGTGCGAGCAATGGGAATGTAGAAAAGCGTATTCGAAAATACATTGCACTATTGGCGCAATCGTATCAAAAAGCACAGTGGCCGAAGTTCAAAATTCCATTACCACAGTATATTTTCGATTTACTGTAGGTATATTGTAATGTACATATGTATGCTGTCTCCACAGTGAATATGTGTAAGTAGCAGTTCGAGGATTCCAGACTGCAAAAGCCTACTCAAGTTGAGATCGACGAAGATCTGTTTAGATAATACTAAACGTCCTCATTTTCTTGAAGCATATAGCAGTCCTTAAGATGAAGTTCTGCAAACACAGGTCCGCAAAGTAAACTCACCGCGAAGAGTAAACTATTACTTATAATCAAACATCACACCAAGTTCGCACATGCAAGGAAGAGGCTCCAAAGAAAGACCATGATTTAGCTTTTATAACAATAGACCAAAGAAATTGTTCCTATTTTTAATTCTCAAGTACGAAATTAATTTTATAAGTATTTTTGGACATAAACAGAGAAGTTATATTGAAATATGATAATACATATACCAGAATAAAGAAAATTGCTTACAGTATTTTACTTGAATTAGTATTTCAACGAAATATATCACAAGTTTCTACCAATCAACAGAATTAAACGTAAATCATATTCTCCTTATTATAACCTGGGAAATCTTTATTTACATTTCTTGATTAAATAATTATCCGGAATTATCATCCTCACCTAACACGGTTGCCTATCTTATGCAATTATTTTATTTGCTTTTTGTTTATTTTTTTTAAACCCGAATACATACCTCCATTTTTTATTAAATTTACAGGTATTTTATTCTTTAACATTATAAAATGCTGTCTGTTTATCAGTCAACTCTTCTATTTCAACTTCTGCCAGATGAATTTTTGTGCAGTTTGCAGTATTATTTCTTGTCAAGAATCGTAATATAATTGTACGCTGTAAGAATATCGAGCTCTATCGATAAATAAAAGTAAAGTGGAGGGAAGATCTGCACAAATAAATGGCTTCGCTCCTTGAATAGTTGGAGAAACTTTCAAAAGGTGTTAAAGTTTGCAGCTCTCATAAAGGTCTCATATAATTTAAAAAAAACCAAAGTAAGTGTACTGATTTACATCCCAGAGCAGAGTAATTAGAATGAAGTCATATTAAAATATGTCAATACACATACTAGTATACGTTAAATCTTTTACCGTATTCTACTCCAATTGATGGATACCAGAAGCAATTTTCTACCGATCTTCCCATTTAAATATATCATATTTTGAATATCATATTATACTTTTATAATCTGAGAAATATTGATACACGTAATCTAATTAAATAATTCGTTTGAATTATCATTCTCATGTAACACGGTAGTCTCTTTATAAAATTGTTTTATCTATTTTTTTTTCACGTAACACGTTTCACCTATCTCATGAAATTTTTATACTAGCCTTTACAAGGAATACCGTGTTTCGAAATTAAAACTGCATTTCTTATTAATTTATCATTCAAAGTTGTGTGAAGCGCTCATTAAAATTTAAAACTCGACTTGACTGAAATTTTGGCCTAAAAATTAAAGACGATACCAAGATGAAGGGCTACCGCTTAATGCCGTAAAGAACGTGGAAAATCCGAAAAATGGTTTTCTTTTAGCGAAAATGAAAAATTTTCTAAAGAAGTCGGAAGTTGCAAGTAAGCTTGTACATAAAATAAACTTCAGTGAATACGGTTCTTTCGATTGCAAGTTTACAAAAAAACGTACTAAGCTTTTACGTTTGAATAAAATTTTGTCGCAAATACATAACTTTTGTTTATCCGCTAAAATAACAAAACAAATGGGAGACCTATAATTTTAAAACAATTCTATTTTACTAATTTCTACTTTAAAAATCACAATATAGTTTCTTAAGGGTATTTTTCTTTTACGTCCTCTTAGAAATCGGCCAAAGATGTGTAAAGGTATTGACAGATGACACACGATAAACGTAGGTTCGAGTTATTAGTTTTAAACTTATATTCGCGCTGTATAGTTACCTACTGAAAAAAATGATCATATGAAATAATAAAATATTTCAACTTCGACACCTTGCTGTAACAAAACATCGCAGCGTGGTAAAATAAAATATAGTGGGAATTCCGAAAAATAATTTGGTATGGTCCATAGAGCAGTAGATAAAGCGCTTGCTCCAACGGAAGGGCCCCGGGTTTGATTCCCGGCAAGGTTTTTGAATATTCATAAATTATTAATCTAATTGTAAAGGATTTATATGATACCTTGGGTTTAAGATTACTTGCTCATGAAGATGATGCAAGTTACGTATTATAACCGGCATCATCCTTATTGTAATAGATATTCCTATCATACTTACTGTAAAGACTAATTTATATTTTGTTAAGTGAACAATTCAGGTGAGAAGAGCAGGTATTGTGTTATTAGTAAAATCGACGTGTAAACGGGCACGCTTTTAAGTGTGAAGTGTGAATGCGAGTAAAAAGATTAGAAGCACTGTCTGTTTTTGCTGTTAAGTAGCCTCCCCTCACACCCGCAAATTCCCCGCACTCGCAACGTCGAAAGCGTGTGTTGCTTTGACAATTTCACAGTACGTATGTCAAGACGGACATGAACAGAATATTTGAAGTATGAATATAAGGTCTACATAATATAAGGATATCCTCCATTTTGTACAGAAGTGACACGTCACTATGCAAACGCACTTTGAACCTGCAAGAATCACTGATCACTGTGCGAACATTTACTTTGCACTTAACATTTAACACCATAAAAATAAGTTAACAAATTAATATAATTAACTACAAATAATAATAATTAAAATAGTTAACACTTCACGCCTGCACTTTTTACTTCACAAAGTGTAAATTAGCCTTAACAGACATTCTGCTTAGGTTATTTTGAACATCGAGGTGGCCCGAGGACGAAAAGCAGCCAAGGTGGTATATTTATTTATTGTTTATATGTTAATGAGAGAAAAATATTTGTGAAATAGCACGGATATTTTTTATAAATATTTTTTTGGAGCGGGTTTCGTTTCAGAAGAATTAATAGTGAAAATTGATGATTATTCTGTTTATTTTTGTTATTCTCGGGAATGCGTTGTCTTGGAATTTTTTTTTACTTTATATACTAAAAAAAGGAATATTACAAATGATAAACTAAAGCGAAATAAGGAGCTGAGTAACACTTTTTCCTATAATAATAGTTTGGTTTCCACGTATAATATTTTAAATTTTCAACAAAAATATTTGTTAATAAAGTAACTTACGTTTTTATTATATAGCCATGTACCAGAATAATTATATGCTCATTTGTCAATATTCTAAATAATAGTAAATAATCGTATACTTTTTTTATTTAATACTGGTATTGTTTGCGTAACTGACTGTGATGTCGGTTCAACGTTTGTTGTATTTATAGTAATACCATTTATTTACAAATGAATCTAATTAATGAAGTTAATATTGCTGTGTTACATAATTGGTGTCCAAACCCTAAAAATATCTTAAGTCTTAGTAATTAATGAGTTATTTGTACTTTTAAAGAGTTTTTTGTAATCTAATTTATCTTTAAAGGGATAATGTACAGATAGCATTAGACGGGTTTCAAAAATCACTATATATGTCTAGTTTTCGTAGTAAACAAGTTGTCTAAGTAAAAAGTAAATGTTCCTATATGATCTTTATTTTAAAACCAAACGACATTTCAATATCAAATTAGCAAAATGGAAAGAAACCGGAAAATATATTACAGAATATTATTCCATGTAAGCGTCAAATTAAGACTATAATTCTTGTTACTATTTATTTTTAACTATAGTACTTACTGTAGTAAAAACATTATTGAATTAACATTGAAAAAAACTGAAAAAAATGCGGTGACTAACAAATTTCCTTTAAAAGACATTGTGACAAATATAACTTTATTCTTGTTCCTCTGCGCATAAAAAGTAAGAAGAATAAAAAATTGTAATCTAAGATGAAACGAGGAATTTATATTAAAGTCCTATCTAATATACAATTACGTATAATTGACAATGAAATATAATTGAAAATTAAATAATGGAACATTGACATGGTGATTATAAAACTAATCTGTTCTAAAATAATGGAGCATGTGGGTATTTTTTGTGCCTCATCGACTGCTGTCGTTTTCTTATTTTTCCAATTCATTATCAATTTAAGATACTACGTCTTTCGATTTGCTACCGCTGAACCTTTACACGCTAAACCTTTCATGAATTCATCTTTTATTCTATCACGTATATTATTGCCCATATCCGGTTTATCAATGTTTTTTCGTAACTAGCATTCTACAATACGAACCTAGAAAACCTTTTAGATTTAATTTTTTGGACATGTTTTGGCTCCAGTTTTTATTTTAAATTAATAATATTATGGACACTGGTAATCATTTTATGGCTGCCCATATACAAACAGCCCATATTTTAGGATACCACAATAGCAGCACAGCAAACCTCAAGTGTTACGAGAAGTATAATTAACCCTTTAACTCCTAATGTGTTTATTATTTATTACACACATCAGGAGTTAAATGATTAATTACGCTTCTAGTAAGTTAGTAAATTATAAATTAAAGAATTATTCTGTTGAAAATTAAATCTTGCGACGACAAAGAATTTTGAAAACCTTCCAGAAATATAGTCCAAATAACTGTAACTCGGATGACCCTTCATAGTTTTCAAAGCATACGACTTCGGGCATTCAGTACTCTTAAAAGTAGTTTGAATAGAACTTTTTTATTAAGTAATACAATAATTTTCCGATATAATGACGAAAAGAAGTAGCGGATCAGATAAAATAATCTTTAATTGTTCCCTAAGTGCTGTTACGGGAACAACTATAGAGCGTTAATATCATTGGTATTAAGTCAGAGATTATTTTACCGATAACTTTGAGTGATCGGCTTCTTACTCTGCTGTCTCAGATATATTATGTTATGCTGCCAACTGAAAGTGAAATCCGTGTCATGGACAAAAAAAACACTTTCATATTTAATGAAAGAATGTCTAAGCAGCTAAAACCGTTTTTAATTGTGTAAAACTACCATCTAAAGAAACAATTCCCGAAACCGTTTCCTGGGTCATGCCCGCTCTATCGGTTGATGAGTGAAATGTATTCATAACGATGATCTTATTTAATAGACAAGGTCTCAAATAAAATTCGCATTTTTCTTTAAAAAGGAACGTGCGAAAAACGAAGAAAGAAACGTGTGTAAAATTGATGTTGAATAGAAAGCTGTGCCTGCTTATTCAAAACATTTGTTGAAATAAAATTACTTTTGCTTTCCCTTTTAGCATAAATCTCTCCGCCATTTTCCTAAAACAAAAGAAATATAATTAAAATGCAATTCCTGAGAGAATTATAAATAAAGTTGAGAGTCTAAAGTAACGAAAGTTTACAGTAATTTTCTTAAATTCTAATAGTTTCTGTTTATAAAATAACAATAGCACAATCGGTATAATATAAATAGCACAATAGCAAAACGGCAATCAGATTAGGAAAGAAAACATATATATCTGACGTATCACAAACGATCGAGGACATTTACGGTTCTCTGTAAAAAAGACTTTGTATTCAATGCATCGAGATCTCCTTACGTAAGTAACTTTTAAATATTAAGAACCCAAGAATAGTGACATTCAATATTGAGCACAATAAAATGCAAGAGTTTTAACCAGTTTAGTTACAGTTTTCAAGGTTCCCAAGCTAAACATAGAACTGTTATCCAAATTATAAGTGTCGTCTATCCTTTAGTACGTTTTTCTGTGTCACAGCCTTTTACTCAGGGATAATTTGTATTATAAAGCTGGAATATATGATGGTTATACATATTTACAGAGCTTCCAAAATGATGAAATAAACGTTTTTGAAAATATTTTTGAGTTACCTCCAAGTTAAGAGGGGTGAATTTATTTTCAAATACCCCGTTGTGTAGATTGTCGTTAAACTGGTATTTCCAAAATATTAGGGGTATGTTATGAACACTTTATCGACCTAGTGATGAGAATTAGTAGAAAATATGGTTACATTGTAAAAATTATATATGTACAGAATACTTCAAGTGTGATTTCTACTCATGCTTGATGAGTTTTTTCTCATAAGGACGGATTTTTTGTAAGCTATATATATCCTTCAATTATATGTAATTATACAAAATATTTTAAAGCAGTCATGTTTGTGACTATCATTTAGATTTTAGATTACTTTAAGATTTAATACGGTCAGTAATAGAATAAACTCATCTGTGATCAAATGTAAAACAATTCTGTTTATGACAATACATATAATCATGTACGTGAAGAAGTTAACATCCTTTTGTGTACACATTGTATTGTTATTAAATACTTTCGCCAATAATCAGACCACGTTTGGTGAAAGAACCTTGATCAAAAAATTAAAATACAATACAGATCTAAATTAATCTAACGTATACCTTATCTAATAAATATTAAACACGTTTTCGAAATAAATTAAATGATATATACACCTACTCATTGCAGACGTAAAACGGAAAAGAAGAAAATGAAAATGGGTACTCTTATCAATTACCCAATAAATTTATTTGTGTCGGGATTATTAACTCAGACTGGGCTAAAGTGTCAACGGAGTAGATTTATTGTGTAGCAGTTGCATTATGGGAGAATAGTGCGATTCTCGGTCGATGGAGGCGCACACCATAGTGTGCTTATCGACTATTTCAGCGGCTTGATACGTTGCGCCGTGTGTGTAATATGGTAATATTTCATTTATTTACCTATTATATATTTTTTGTACATTATAGGATATTAATATCTAAGTAATAATCGTAGAACATGCCAGAGAAGGAAGTAATAAGTGAAAGAGAAAATATAATAAGAACCAGAATGAAATCTATTAAATGTAATATACATAGGACAAATAAACTTTTTTGTCACCAGAAGATTGCTTGTAAGGTGTGTGTATTAACATAGTGATATTATCTATTAGATTAGCTCTTGACGAAATTATAACAAATAATTCTGGGTTTGCGAACTTATTTTATTTTATTTGGATAGCACATAAATATAAAATAATTTGTGTTCCGGAATCATCTCAAATTGCCGTGCAAGATATACACGTGTACATGTATATATATATATATATATATATATATATATATATATATATATATATATAAAATATATAATCGACTACTTGTATGGGAATAACGAATTAGCGAATTTTCCAGAGTGGAATGTCTTGCCATAATTATCGCAGTGTTGCGCTGGTAGCGACATTTGTGCGAGTGATGGGAATATAGAAAAACTTATTCGAAACTGACAATATTGCTCACAATGTTGGCACAATCGTATCAAAGGGCACAGTTGCCAAAATTCAGTATTCCATTACCACAATATATTTGGAGTTACTGTAGCCACATTATAATGTAGGTAGGTATGTATGCAACAGCCTACTCAAGTTGAGATCGGACCAGAACTGTTCAGATAATATAACACGTTCTCATTTCCTTGAAGATATAGCAGTTCTTAAGACGAAGTTCTGCAACCAAAGATCCGCAAAGTAATCTGTTCACCGTGAGCAGTAAAGTATTTATGATCAAATATCATGTGAAGTTCCCGTATGCAGGGAAGAGACTCCGAGGAGTGACTAATTTAAGGCATATGGTAATATATCATTTTATTTTTAGAAAATGTGATCGATGAATGATGAAAAATGAATAAAACAAGAAGTAATTAAAAAAATATAGAAGAAAAAATAAAACTACATTTATTACAAGAGTATCCGATCATATCTGTGAGAACTGCGCTATACTAGAATTTTTTTTAATCCGAAATACATATCTTAATTTTTGGTTGTAGATATACTCGTGGATGTTTTATTTGTTTAACATTGTAAAACCTTGTCTCTCTTAATCCACTCTTCTAATTCAACTTTTCCCTGATTAATTTTTAAGTGATTTGCGGTTCTTTAGGTTGTTATTTCAAAGTGCACATAATATTATTGTACGTTGCCAGGTTATTGAGCTCTATAGATCTTTAATAATTTAGGAGGACGAAGAATTCCATATTGAGAAATGATTTGTCTTACGCTATTAGAGATGTATTCAAATGCGGTATGACTGAGTTATTACAGCTTTACCAAAAACAAGCGCGGTAGCGCGTATTTGATCTTTACCCCCACAATATACGAAAAAACGTGTTAATATTTTAAATTCACAAGTATAAAAAAATATTTTATAAGCATTTTTGAACAATAAACAGTGAAGTTATATTTAAATATCTTAGTACATATACCAGGATAAAGAAAATATATTTACATGTATTAGTATTTCAGCGAGGTATATGGCAAGTCTACCATTCTAACAAATTAAACGTGAAATGTTTTAAATATCATATTTTCCTTGTTATAACTTGAGAAATCATTATACATCGTGTAAATGACCCCTGAGGGAAAACGAATACTGATGAATCTCCTGGTTGTGTGTGGATCATTGGTGGAAACCACAATTTGTTATCTCTAGGGGTTTAGAAATTATAGCAAGATACAAATTTGAAGAAAAATCGTCTGCACAAATCCTTACATATTTCGTTACGTTTACTTTACCGCGAGGTAATATTATTATTAAGTAAATGAGTTCAGCCCGACGAACGTCGCAAATGAATTTTACCTTACGCATAAGTAATAAAGATGAAAATGAGTTGTCTGAGAGATAGAAATGTTTTGTTGTTACTCTCTCCTCGTATACGAAAGCGCATTCGTGTTATGTCGATAAGTTTTTAACGTTTTCTCCTATTATTTTTTTAGCGTAAACATGCCTCGCGCGCGGCAATTGTTTACTGGCAGGCAATATGGGGAAGTGCAGTCACTATGTAATGCCAGGACGATAATTGGCGCAGTTCGGCAAATACGAGATGGATATCCGATAACCGGACAGAATGCTGAATGTGTACCAGCACGTCAAGTTACAGCACGTGTTGAAGAACAATTCTTGGGAAACTCCATGCACTATTACCTCGTGATTACAATATTAGAATAAGTTATTTTCAGATAATACTAGAACAGTGCCGTCGTGATAATCAATTTATTCATAAACTTTTATGGTCAAATGAAAGCACATTCCAAAGAAATGAAAAGTGGAACCGGAAAAATGATCACGTTTGGGCACGCTCAAATATAAATGCTATACGTGAACGTGGACATCAATACAGATGATCCATCAATGCATGAGCAGCGATTCTTGGTAATCAAGTAGTTACAGCGTTCTTCATCGAAGGTACGCTAAGTTGAAATAAATATTTATTACAATTAAATAATGAAACTTTCAACTTTTTTGATGATATTCCTCTGTAGCTCTTGAATTCCGTATGTTTCAACATGATGGAGCGTCGCTGTATTCCAGTGTCAAAGTTCGTGACAGGCTAAACTAAATGTTTGGCATCCAGTGGATAGGTCGATTTGGACCTATACGTAGGCCTCTAAGTGTTTGAGAAAGATTGTGACAGTGAAATAAAAATTCGCGCGCGTATTATCGTTCCTTTTGACAAACTCAAAAGTACCATTAACAAAGACATTTCTCTATTAAATAGAGTCAACGAATAGACAAAGAAATGTGCGCAAAAATTAATCGAAAATGAGGGGCGACATGTTGAAAATGCTTATATCAATTAATTTGCTCTTTAATTTTCATTAACTTATGATTTTACAAATTATTTTTATTTCAATCGATTGAAATATCAGTGCAATCATAATTGGATCTATCATCCGTGCACGCCTGTGGCAATCATAGGTGAGTGATTACCGATTTTATTCGTAGGTAACTACGAAGTACGTACATACCTGTAAGTGGCGAGCACTCATCCACAGATTACCACTGTAAATCGATTAATAATATTATATCATAAAGTACTACTATTAAATATAATGTGATATATACTGCGGTATTTAAAATCACAAACCGTCCGTAATTATGAAATCATAGTTGAAAGCGTAACCCATACAAACTGCTCACAACCATACGAAATTGTCAAAACTCATACATACCCGTTAAATTTATTTGTATTTTACTCTCTAGTATTATGAAATGCTATCTTTCTGTCAGCCAACTCTTCTATTTCAATTTCTATTAGATGATTTTTTATGCGGATTACAAGATTATTTCTAGTCAAGTGTCGGAATATAATATCGAGCTATACAGTGTCAGCAAGAATATCGAGTTCTATCGATAAATATTAGGCAAGAAACACATTGAGAAATACTTTGGCTTACACTGTGTAAATAGTTAGAGATACTTTCAAATGGAGTTAGAGCTTGCAGCTGTCATATCCATATTCGATATTTTGTAATAGATTAACTAAAGTAAATGTTCTATTCTGAATCCAACAACACAGTAAGTATATATTTACGAATATATTTGAAACATGAAGGGTGAAATGATATCTAAATATGTTAATACACATACTAGTATATATAGCATTTTTATTTTATTCTACTCCAATTATAATTTTAAATATCAATTTTCTGCCAACCTTCCAAATTAAACATCAAATATTTCTTATTATAATCTAAGAAATCTTAACATGCATTTTCTGACAAAATAATAAGTCTGAATTATTATTCTCATGTAAATCCAATTTTATGAAATTTTTCAATTTGCGTTGTGTTTATTTTTTTCCATGTAACACGGTTGCCCATTTCATGAATTTTTTATCCTAGCCTTTAAAAGGAATATCGTCTTTTGAAATTAAAATTGAATTTATTATTCAAGGCTAAGTTGTGTGAAGCGCTCATTAAAATTTAAAATTCGACTTGTCTGGAATTTATTATGGCCCAAAAATGAAAGGCGATACGAAGATAATGAAGCGCTGCCGCTTAATGCCCTAGAGAGTCTGGGAAGCCATTAAAATGGTTTTCTTTAAGTAACAGTAAATAATTTTATAAAGAGTCGGAATTTGTCAGAATTATCACCGTGTAATATTCGGTTTGGCCAATTATTAAAGTTGTCTATTGTGAACGTGTGGCTTAATGCGCTTATTTGGAGTGATTGTTATTAGATTTAGTGATTGTTATTAGAATTTAACATGTGTATGTTAATTTTTTTAAACCATAATTGAATTGATATGCTCTAGAATGAAATTAAGTTTATTTTTATTTCTTCAGTGAGCATGGATCTTGCCGGTTGAGAGTTATAAAAAAAATCTATTAAACTTTCACGTTTGAATATAATTTTGTAGCAAATATTTCATTTTCGAATAACCACTAAAATAACAAGATTTAAAACAATTTTACTTTAAAATTACAATATTAGATTAAGGCTATATTTCCTTCCGTGACATCTTAAAAATCGGTTTAAAATGTGTAAAGGTAATGACAGACGAGATACGCCAAAAGTAGGCTCGAGTCATTTATTCCAAAATTTTGTATACGCTTTGTACAGTTATCTGAAAAATCGATCTCATGAGGTATTTAAACGTCGACAACTCACTAATAATTTGGTATGGTCCATAGAGCAGTAGATAAAACGCTTGCGCCTGACGAAGTTAAGTAGTCACAGGTGAAATTTGCAACCCTTTACGTTTTATAAATTATATTTGTAGCTTAAAATTATATTTGTGCTTAATATTTGTTATGATAATAAATTACTCGTACTTGCCTTTGTCATGTAGCACTATAAGTGTTCTAAGAAATTGTTTCGCTAGAATTTAAAAGTAATATGGCTTTATAGAATTCTTGTTAATACTTGATTCGTTTGACTGCCCTAATAATTCTTAACTCAAGGCCAACTTGTGTATAATGTTGATAGAAACGAATCGGTTGGACTGGAATGAGTTATGTTTTTATTAAATTTAATTATAATTATTTTTCATTTTTCATTATTATAATGATTATGACTTATTTATTTCTTTTATTATTAATTGGAACAATGTTTTTTACTGAAACAATTGCAGTGCTACATGAGAACAGCAAGTACAAATAATTTATTATCGTAACAAATATCATGATTACTGTTATTATTATTTAAATAATTTGGAGATATTCAAGATATTCTGCATTAAGACGCTTTACTTAAAATACGGTATCAAATTAATTACAGTTTGTGTATCACATTTAAAATATGTCCGAAAATACATTTCCATAATATTATTTCATGTTAGTTAGAATTCTCTGAAAGTATCTGATGGATAGCTTTAAAGTTAAAGTTATGTGTGCCTATTGTTTATCATTAATTATACTTTTTGTACGTAAATAATTATTGAAATGAAACTAAACATTTTTAGTGGAAAATATCCCACATTTTAATGAAAATCAATTCTGAATACATCCTCTGAAAACTCTTTAAAACAAGGTACGTTTCACGAAGTAATATATATTTTTGGCGTGAATTATTGTTCAGACAATTCCTTTATGTATATTTCGATATTATAAATATTTGATTATTATTTTAATATCAATACAGCCCACTTGTTCCCACAGTCTAGATACGGTCAGGGTTGCCTCAGCCAACCTTCTCCGTCTAAATCTATCCAGCACCATAGCTGTGAAGATTATTATGTCCAAAACTTAGAGACTATTCCCAGTGACAATGAGACTTATTGTTTTTTCATTATATGCATATTCGTCGTTATGTTCTGTATGCATTATATGCATATAGGACATAACGACGAACGTGTCTATTATTCATACAGCTGTTTTTTTGCATCAAACTAAGTACAAAATGCAAACCAACACTGTGACAATTTTCAATTGTCCGAAATAATAACTGCAAAAATTGCGACTCCAAAAAAGGAACTACATATTTAACAAAAAAACACAAACCGCAAACAAAACTGGAAACACGTTCCGAATACGTACTAATTTTGTATGCATAAATTTTTTCCGGTTTTTTGGTAAAAAAACACGTAATTTTCAAGGGAAATTAATTTTTTTTATTCAAAGTATCAGCTTCTTTACATTTCGCCCATCTTTCAGGTAATTTATAAATACCATGCCAGAAAAACTGCTTATCTTTTGCGGCAAACCTTTCGTGGAGCCATTTTCCAACTTCCTCAAAATTGATGAAGTGCTGCTCTACGAGCGCGTGCCCCATTGACGCGAAGAGGTGATAGTCAGATGGCGCCAGGTCTGGGAAGTACGGCGGGTTCAGAAGGATGTCCCTTCCAAGCGATTTCGAGTTGTCTTTCACTGGTTTTGATGTGTGAAACGGCGCATGGTCATGTAACAAAATCACTTTGCCATGTCTTCTGGCCCATTCCGGTCGTCTTTCGGTTAATTCGTGGTTTAAAAAAATCATTTGTTGGCGATAGCGTTGTGTACTAACGGTTTCGCAGGGTTTCAAGAATTCATTATATACAATACCGCTCTGGTCCCACCAGACACAGAGCATGGTCTTCTTGCGGAAGCGATTTGGCCTTGGTGTTGATGAACCGGCTTCGCCAGGTGAAAGCCACGATTTTTTTTGCTTCGGGTTTTCAAAATAAATCCATTTTTCGTCACCCGTCACAATTCGATACAAAAATGATTTCCTTTCGTGGTGTTGAAGCAGCACTTCACAAGTAACTTTGCGATTTTCCATTTGACATTTTTAACAAATTGTGTGGGACCCATTTACCGAGTTTATTGATCTTTCCCATTACTCGTAAACATCTGCTGATTGTTTCTTATGATACATATAATGCTTCTGCTAATTACCGTTGAGTTTGAGTTGGGTCATCATCCAATAACTCCTGCAAATGCTCGTCTTCGCACTTTTGTGGTCTACCAGAGCGCTCACTGTCTTTCACATTGAAATCACCACTTTTAAATTGTCGAAATTATGTCTCAAATGTTCTAATCGATGGAGCGTATTCACCATATATTTCTACCAGCAAACGATGACTTCCAACAGCCTTTTTCTTTTGATTAAATAAGAAAAGCAATGCGTGCCGCAAATGTTCTTTTTCAGGCACAAAACTCGACATGATCAATGAACAATAAAACAAAGACGCTAGTTTTTGGCGGACTCAACTGGTGTGTGTTTGTAGATTTATGTCAGACGAACAAAATGACGTATGTGTTAAATTAATACGCTGCGTACTATTCGCTGGCGCCTTCACTTAGTTACGACTACCTTTGAATTCTCATAACATTGTGTTTAATCTTCATAATTTTAATTTTCAATTTTTCAAAATTCAGAATTTTGATATATAAAGTCAATATTAATTTTCTTAATTATTATTGTAATGGTGAAGTAATGATGACTATAATTTTTTTTATTTTTTTATTCGAATAAGGTATATTAATGCATCAGACCTTAATTCAATATAATGTAAAATCATGTTTATACATATTTTCTTTTCTGTATTTAGTTTATATAAAATTATTTACTTATGTAAACAATAATTAATTTTATGTAAAACTTTCATTTCATACATAAATTTTTATAAATTAACATTTTCGCAACCAAGTAGTGTGCATACTTGGTTGCGGAAATGTTAAGATAAAAATGAATACAATGCCCAAAATTATCCACGCTTCATTATCTTAACTCCTCGTTCTTTTTATGAAGCAAAACTAATTTTCGGTTATATCGACTTATAAATTTTATAAATATTATATACGGATTAATCTTAAATCAAAAATGATTAAGAAATTCAAACGAATAAATAATTTTAGATAATTACCTAACGTATTCTTTGAAATTATTTCGCTAGAATTTTAATTTTTTTTAAATTGTAGTGAAACAATTTCTAAGAATACCTCATGTTACAAGAGAATAGCATGTAATTTAATAATGGAACAAATATCAAAATGTTGAAATCAGTAATTCATGGAAATTTAAAATATCGTAGAGAGAAATAGGTGGTTTGTTTCAATATGCGTTAAAAGCAAACTCTCTACGGTATTAACGTTTTCCTTTCTAAAGATACATGCACCTTTTATGTTTTCTTTGATAATATACTTTGCATGTATATAAAATATCCAATGGGACTAAATACTTTTTAGCGCAAAACGTCGCACACGTTAATAAAAATTAATTCCACAAGCATCCTGTGAAAACGGCTATCAAAACTCATTGAAAAATAGATCATTGTCACTTATATTGCTGTAACCCCAAAAATATTTGTCAAAACTTCGTCAAGAACTGATCTAAATAGAAGAACCACTATGCCAGAACATGTGTGAGTTGTGTATATATATATATATATATACATATATATATATATATATATATATATATATATATATATATATATATATGTATATATATATATATATATATATATGTGTATGTGTGTGTGCACATACACACACACATACACACACACACACACATATATATATATACATATATATATATATATATATATATATATACATAAATATAGAATATTGTTTTGTATACCACAAATAATTTTATTTTATTACAGCTGATGTTATACTCATAATTAGGAAGGAATGTTTCATACGTAATTGGCTTGCTAAGATCCGTACCTTTTAATTTTATTATTTACAAGTTCTCGAAATTTTACAGAAAATAGCCATAAAATCTTGTTAAATACGCAGACTTTTCCAAAAATGCTTAAATGACCTATTTAAAATTTTCGAAAAACAATATAGCGATGAATCTCGAACTTACAGTTTTTTTTGAGAAATTCTCAATATTTGACAACTATGCAAGTTATGCTTAATATTATATTTACGTCATAAATAATAATAGTGATATTTGCAAATAGTTTAAAGAAATGTTATGTAGCTAATCGTATGTACAGAATTCTCAGAGTGCGAGTTTCACTTAATAAGAAAATGTTTTATATCACTAATATTCTGTATTGTCTACACTACAGTGTATGATCAAGTCGCAATCGAACTGCACACTTGTTATATATTAAATTATTTCTGCATAACGTGGATATGCGAGATAATTTTAAATTTTCATAAATTTTCATAAACCACTGTCATAGGAAAACATAATAACATAACTATTTCAATAACCAAATAATTATCGAGTGAGGGGTGTTTATACAGCAAAATTTTAAATTATGTGAAACATTTATGCCACGCAACTAAATATGAAATTTAAAGGATTAAGTAGAAAAAAATAGGTAGAACATAAAAACAAATTTGAAGGAAATAATCTCCGTACTTCTCGTAGCTTGCTTATTAATAAACAATATTGTAATTTTGAAAATAGAACTCAATAATTTATAAAACTTTTAAAACTACAAGACTTTCATTTGTCTTGTAATTTTAGCGATAATTTAAAAACTATGGGTTTACGACAAAATTAAATTAAAATTGTTATACAATAATATTTACTCGTACAAGTCTAACTCTAATCAAAGAAGGCATCAAAATAAGATTACTAATTATCAATTACGATTTAAAACCATTTTCAGAAGTATTACGCATACCACTACGGAAATGACCGCATTAAACCACCTTCACTCGTTCCTATATAAAATATTTGCATAATTAAGAATCCCTAATATGCCACGGTAGTTTTGTGACAGATTCCGATTTGTTTTATATTTTTCATTCTCGCTAAAAGAAAACCTTTTAATGGTTTCTCGGCTCTCTACTGTAATAAGCGGTGGAGCTTCGTTATCCTGGTTTCGCATTTCATTTTTAGGCCAAACTAATTACCAATCAAGACGAGTTTTAAATTTTAATGAATACTTTACAGGGTTTGGCCTTGAATTATAAATTTTTACGTAATTTAATTTTAATTTCGTAAGGCGATATTCATTTTAAAATCTAGCAAAACAATTCCATGAAACAGGCAACCACGTTACATGAGAATGATAATTCAGGTTAATTATTTAATCGAACAATGAATATTAAGATCTCTTATTTTATAACAGGAAGAATACGATATTCATTTAAGTTAGTAGATCGGTAGAAATTATTCAGAATTTCGGGCATAAAAAAAATGTTTCATCTTCAAAAAAATTTGTTTAATAATTATATACATAACATATAACATGTCTTAACCCTACAACAGCAAAAAGTCGCTGTCTATTTTTTTCTTTATCTGAACAATCCTGTTCCATAAAGGAATAGCTACCGAATAGCTGCTTCATGTTATGCTATCTAATAAATTACAATTTTAAGTGTCACGTGAGCACCACAAATTTCTTCGTGTTAGGACATACATGCACTTACTAAATAATCACATACTTTAATATTGTTTATTTCTTTTAATTTTGTTTATTTTCATAATAAAAGATCTAAAGCAATTATGTCCAGGTTATTTTATAAAGCCAAGTAAGAAAAATAACCAAAAATTAAAATACTAGTTTCAGATCAAGCAGAAAATAATACAAAAGCTATGCAACACAGTTCTCGGCAAGACAATTTGATACTGTTATAAAAACTAATTTTATTTCATTTTCATTTTGATTATTTATAATTTTAAAATTATTTGTTAATGTGTTTATTAATTATTATTGTGGGTTTTATGTTATCGTGGGTATCGTATATTACTAATCACAATACTTAGTAATACGGTAAACTTAGCTACGGATTACTTTTTATTTGAGTTTGATGTTATATTGTATATTATTTTCTAGAATTCTTTCTCATTATTTCAGTGACATAGAATCAAAATTGACCAAATTTAGATAATAACAATACTTCCGTAGATTTGTGAAGCTATTAAAAAATTACTTTAAAAATTATTATTTGGATGCACCTTCGTGAATTGCCTCGCACTAATAGTAAATAATTTTCCAGGAAAATATTTCTGTTAAGTTATTCGCGTAAAATCATTGTTAATCTTCTCACATCGACATTCCACATCTGACGTTTCCCATGACAATAATTCTAACTAAATTTTTGTCACTTACTAGTTATTTTGCAACATTGATCATCCAAGTATTGTGATATTAGCCATAGGTTTCTTTTTCAGAATAAAACCAATTTCCGGTCAAATCGAGTCATGAATTTCAATGAACCTTATATACTGGTTAGCCTTGAGTTGCTAATTATTAGGAAATTTAAGTTTAATTCCGTAATACGATGTACCTTTTTAATTCTAATGAAATAATTCTTGGAATATATTATCTCGTTATAGAAGAATAATAATTCAAGCTGATAATTTAATAATCGAACAAGTAATAATGAGATGAAAGTCAAAATAACTTGCATCGAAACGAATTATTTAAAATGTGCCATCAGATTAGTTATAGTTGATGCCATATTTAAAACATATTTGAAACTTTACTTTTATTTAACAACATAATTAATCTCTAATAAGTTCCAATTCTATGAAAGTTTCGTGTCTATTTTAAACTAAAAATAATAAAGTTCATTTTTTCCATAATTGCTACAGGCAAAAACTACTTAGAAATATTTTTATGTAGATTAATACTAATCAACTAAATAACTTTTAGCATGAAATATCGCGAATATTTAAGGAAATTAATATCCAGGTATCATATATAACTTCTTTGAAAGAAAGGTGAATGTTGTGTGAAATGGTATTTTATTTTTTATGTGAATTGTTATTGTGGTGTTTACATAAAAATCTTTTATCCAGACTTCGAAATGACATTTATGAATATACATATATATTTATTATAAATCATCAAATATTCGTAAATCGTAAAATATTCGAGGCCTTGTAGGGCTTAGCAATATTATGTCGCTTGTATTTGTCAAACAATTCATTTTTACAGCGAATACGCCGAATATCGTTGTTCCAGAGAAATTTTGAATTCTTTTTCTTTAAGAAACTAGTGATTTATTTTCATTCAAACTTATATAGTAAATAGCTTTCACTATCAAACAAAACTACATGTCGAACCAAGGGTATATATATCGCTTTTATAATCCCCAAAATTACAGATACGCCAATCTAAACTAATATAGTCGATGAAGAAGAAATTTTTATTTTATTCCTTGATATTATTAACTTCAGGAATAGTTAATATAAGTCGAATTAAATTCCATTCATATATTTTGTTATATTTTCTCGACTAGTAACTATCACCATACAGTGTTAAAAATTTTTGAAGCAATGATAATATAATCTTAAAAAACCAAATGAAAAAAATTACTGCACCAATATATGTCACTAAAATCTGTGCCATATTAATAACATGGAAAACCTTAAAAAGAACAAATACCCCATTATTCATATTAGTTTTGATAGTAAACTCTAACGATAAATACAAATATAATGTTAAATCCAATTTGTCTATCGTACATTCTGTGAAACGTCATAACTTAACGCTGAGAGATTTTTAGTACACGAGTTATTCCGAAATTCCATCACAGATTGCTCCAGCACGTTTGAATGTGGAGAAAACCATAATAGAATAACCTGACCAATTAAATGGATAATCGGAATGTATTAAACCGTATAAAAATTCCAAAAATAAAAATTTACAGAACCAATGGCAATGTGCAAAACTAAATCATACACCAACCAATTAATCTACTTGTCTAGTTGCATGTGACGTAAATATCATAGAACCACAATAAAGCCATTCAAATTGATCACAACGGGAATATCTATTTGGTAGAGCAGCGGTAACTGTATTGATTCTAAAACTCATATTTTGTCAGTTAATTTCAGTGTTTTCACTTGATTTTATTCGAAAAGTGGTTTTTCTGCTGCTCCGAAATAAATTCTGATGAGTTCACTGGAAAGGAACACAAGAGTTTTACCTTTTGTTGTTTTTCATTTCTTTATTGATATAAACCAGCTATATATCTGGTAAAATTCGCAAATCGTCCAAGCTTTAGCATTAATTTGATAGGCTAACGAGATTGACTAATAGCCTGCAAAAGAACGTGGCAACTAATATATTTCTATAAGAAATATTTGAATTTTCCATTTCCTACAATATTTTTTGCCAAGAAAATCATTGTTCGTTCCTTCCTGTGTTTCTTACATTGGTACCTTTTATTCTTAAAAGTTATGTTTTATCTGATAACTTAAAGAAAAGATCAATCTCATCAGCATTAGTTTCAAGAATTGTTTTGTATCCTAATTATTTAATAAATTACGAAACCAATTTTTCGCTAATCCACCGGCACTTCCACCACAGATATTTTAAATATAATTACGCGTCTTAGTTTAAATTAGCTAAGCGAGCCATCGATTAATCTAAGAACTTCATAACCAAGTAAGTTGCGCCACCTTTTAATGTCGACTTTCTTACTCTAATAACGTCGTCTCTACAATACTTGACCGCTTTTAAAAATACTCGTCAAAATCTGAATATTCCTCATGCCGATTTCACAGCCTTATAAAATTATACCCTAATGTCCTCTTTTGCGAAACATTTTCTAGTTATAATGAATTCGTCGTTATTGTACGCGCAGAAATTCCCAATTCGGTAGCAATCTCTTTGTTCACCCTTGATAATGAAATTCCTAGCATGAATTATTTTAAGTTGATACTCAAATTTCAAAACCTGAAGCTTTTTAATCGGCATTTTATAGAAGTTAGAAGTTAAGTAACCGAGCTTGCCTAATTGAAAAACAAAAGAAACACTAAAAGACTCTCGTTAACGCTTGGCAAGTTTAAAGAAAGCTCTTCGAAACTTAAAGTCTTTTTCATATATATAGAGTCAAATTAAGATTTAAGATGTCAGTTGTTATGCAAATTATAAAAGTAAGTAAGAAATGAAACAAAATTTGAGTAATAAAAGCCATAATTTTCAAAATCACTTTAAGCGCTCGACGAGTAGTTTCAGTTATGAATTTAACATTGATGCACCAATGCTGAAAATCCGCTGAATCTGACTGTTTGTGGTTCGTTTTTGTGACTGTTTGTGGTGGTGTAACGAAAGTGGCAGAGTTTTATTTTGTTAACAACTCTTGAAGTATATTCCAAAACATATTTTCGGATGTTATAAGCTCAAATTACAGTTCAAAAATTTTAAATAAATAGTCCAAAAAACGTTCTTTAAAACTATGTATCGCATGCACACATATATTAGAAATTATTTTCTTTCATTAGTTTAGCATTTACTTCAAGGCCTTCCCTAGGATTTTTTCGGAAAATTTGATTACGACTTTGACTTGGGCCATCGCAATATTTATGGTTTAAAAATTATGGAATGATATTAGACAGACGGATGAATAATTAAGCAAGAGCAACAAAATTGTGTTCGGACACTTCGGGTACGAAATCCTAAAGAATGCTCTTTGTTTGAAATTATTAGAAACGTTTTAATTAAAATTAAATTGTGGTCGTAGCTAGATAGACCTAATATATCGGTAACAACCCACGCACTGTCCAAGATAGTCTACAATTCTACACTTACAAACATCGATGCCAAACTAAACTTTCCAAAAGAAACGAGTAAAGGCTATACTAAGTCTGCAAGCGAAGACGGTAACCGCAGCCAGAGTAGGCTGCGACAGAGGATAAAGACGAAGGGAGGCTGCCGTGCAACAGGCCGGAACCCCCACGCGAAAACAACAGACGGAGTTGTAATTCGTTCTTTAAATATGGTATTAATTCTATGGAAAAGTGTCATATTGTTGCCGTGATAGAGCTTTTAGTTTTCAAAATGGAGACATTTTAATGTACCAACTTCGAAACCGTATCACTTATAAATGAATTTAATAACCATCCGTCATAACCATGTGCCATCCGTCTCCAATCATTATTTCTACATGTAAAGATTAACTCATCTAATAGGATTTAAATCTGTGCTCACCCTTAATATGGTACTAAATAAAAAGGGAAAACATATTTTTTAGTACATTTCGGACGAGCCTTTTGTTTTGAGCCAGTAGACCAATCAACAAACAGGATTTGAAAGGAGAAAATTATAATGATTTAAATCTGTTAAAACAAATAGATATGAAAAATAAAATTTTTAATTTATTTTAAAACTTTAAAGAAAAAAAACATTCATTCTAATAATTTTAAATATATTTCCCAATCTATTTTTAAGCTTATTTAAAAAGATGAGATTCAAAATATTTTTATTTTATCTTCCAATCTATGTGAGGTAAACATAAATCACAAGTTAATTAATTTATGTGCATCCCTATGAATATATGCCACATGAAACAACATAAATGACAAAAAGAGTTATTTAGAATAAGGACTAATATGAAAATAAATTACGAATAAAAATTAAGCAGAGAATTAAATTATGACAACGCATTCCAAAAGCATACACGGCATTTTTAAGACCTGGTCAAACAGAAAACCTACCTAGCGCGCGTCAAAACGTCTATGACGTGGCGTCATGACGTCGCGTGCCGCATAGGTTTAAAACCCAGGACGCCTAGCGATCAAGAAACATGCGCTACCGATATACATAAGCCTTTGTAGAAACGTTTTTAATATACATTTTCATACAATGTGTTGCCATACAAACAAGGATGTTTTCAAAATATATTGCCATACAAACAAGGATGTTTCGAAAGGTGTTGTTATTCAAACAAAGATGTCTCCAAATACCTTGTCATACAAAAAAAGATTTTTCGAACCAACTCTATCAACTTTTCAGTAATAGTCACAAAATTCACGCAAGACCGCCGGTCGTTAATGATAAATTGTATAATAAAATATGCGGCGTCTTCACTAGAGCTGAGTCGAAAAACGATTAACAGTTAACGCTCAACGTTAACGTGCATCAACGATCAACGCTGCTGACGAAAATATGTTAACACATATTTGATCAACACTCGCAATTACTAAACGGTCGAAGTTGATGCCTGTTTATATTAACGCACATTGGAGCGTTGACGTTGATCGACTTTAAGTGCTAACTGCTAACTGCTAAATTAAATGTTGACACTCATCAATTTAATATCGAATCGACGGTTTGTGCATTATCAGGTTAGCGGCCAGTCTTTCGTTGACGGTTAATGAAGGTTAATGAGCAAAGGTTTAGAGATTTGTCCGGTTTTTTATTAATTTCGACGATTTTAATATAATTTTAAAATTAATAAAAAATTAATTATGACTTTAGGGCAAATATTTTACATTTCATTACTAGTTAATTTTTTTACATATTTAATATTTAGAAGATATTTTAATTAAATTTTAAAATTTTTTGCAAAAATTGGAAATATACTATAATTTTTTAATGTTAATAATAAACATTTATGTAGTGGTTATTTTTATGGTTAACACATTTTACGTATCATTTTAATATTAATTATGTCTGACCTTTTAGTACAAATATTTTATTACTAGTTATTTTTATAGATTTGAATACGAGAATTTTTATTTCAAATTACATTATAATTGTTTTTGAAAGAATTAGAAAGAAACTAACATTTAGTGTTAGTAGTCAATATTAATTTACTGGATATTTTGTGTGTTTGTATTTGTCTGGATCAAGAAACTTTGTAAATTTGTTGGAGTAATAATGAATTTCTTTCATTAACTTTCAATGTTAAGAGAAAAATTTAAAATAAATCGAAGGAGTTCAGTATCAAACATCTGCATAGCGTTATTTTCTATATTTATTATTTACGTATTGAATGACTCAAACTCCATATCGAGTCCGTAACACTTAGAAATTTGTAAACATCCCGCCGTTGGGCCACCATTTTCGTCGTGGTGTTTATATTAATTATGGTACTCGCCTAAACATATTAACAGTTAATATTAACAGTTTTGGTCAACAGTTAACTGTCGTCAATGTTAAAAGATGTTAACGTTTATCACGATTAGCGTAAACGCCCACCTCTAGTCCTGACATTGCGACAGAACGTCGCGTATTAACTAGACGTATGTAACTCTTTACAGAAACGACTCAGTGTTTGCTATGTTCCAAATAATACGAAACAGTTTCGTTATGTCAAACGTATCATTTGGTATATTGTATCTCGATTTCCAAACCGATGAAAAGAAACGAAGCGAATACTGTTCTGCTGATTCTTTTCGATGAGTGAGATATACATATTGATGACGCACTTGTAAATTGTATCGTCAGCGTACGTACGCAGCAAGTTTAAATATTTGCCGGTTTGTTTTTAAACATATTTAAATTAAGCAATTTAATATGTTAATACGTTGCTTCGTACCTTTTATTATAATAGGGTTTAAAAATTCCATTTTAAAAATTTTAATGTTAAATACCTCTAGTACTTAAATGTTAAGTATTAAATATTAGTATAATAAAATCCTAGTGTTAACAATTTATATAATAAATTTTTTAAATATAATTTACCACCTCTAGTACTAACACGCGTACTCTGTTTGACAGGTATAAACCTGACTACAATTTAGCGCTATTACGTCGACGCGTGCTAGACTTTCTGTTTGACCAGATCTGTAGTGTACTGAACGTGAAAAAAAAAGTTTTTGTAAAGTAACTTGTAGAGTAGCTGTTATTTTTTTTATTTGAATGCCTACTTCGATTTATAGTATATCGTTGAATAGGGTTTTCGAAATATTGGGGATATGTTATGAAAACTTTTAGGGACTGGTTCACGAAATATAAAGATTTAAATTGATCATTTTTGTTAAAGTTTCGGGTCCTAAGTTGGCTCCACTACTTTATGAATAATAGTTGATCAACTTATAACACGTAGTTGAAACTGTAAAAATCTCATTATTTGCAAAAATAGCTTTATTTTTCAAAATGCCTATTTTGTAGAGTTCACCCAAATTTCCAAACTGTATCGCAGTGAGCTTTATAAGTATTGTGTTATCATTTAACGCACGTTGCATAATATGTGGGGAATTAGACGAAGGCTATGTCCATAGTGAACATATTTCAGTATTTAAATTAATACCTGACGCCATTTATCAATGTTTATTAAAAGCGATTACCACAAAACGCTATTCAAACAGATGACATTTTTTCTATTTTTTCTTATGAAGTTGAATTATATCGCTTCTATAGTTATCATATTTTATATTGGCGCGTTTTAAAACTTAACTAAAATATCTAAGTACACACATAACTGTACTGACTAGAGAACCCTACACTGCGCGTGGGGTGACAAGCACTTTGCAGTTTTTTGTTCAATATAATCCAATTAATCGGTAATAGAGTGTCAATAATACCCCATTAATTGGAATAAAGTAAGTGGTAATAATAATCCACTAATTTCTATAATTACACCCCATTGATCAATTGTAACTATGCAAGTGAAGGGAGAAGGCTGTAGTTGTGTTTTCCAATTAAAATTTTACGCCATTAATATAATATTTGAAAGAATTGTACACGACAATAAACGTTGGTAAAAAAAATATTATTTTGTAATAATCAGGGCATAACCAGAACAAGCAGCTAATTATTTAAAAATTAAAAAATAATTACAAAAAAATATAATGCTACACACATATGCATACATGAAATCAATCAGTACCTACATACAGAGCATACATGAAATCAATCAGTACCTACATACAGAGCATACATTAAATCAATCAGTACCTACATACAGAGCATACATGAAATCAATCAGTACCTACATACAGAGCATACATGAAATCAATCAGTACCTACATACAGAGCATACATGAAATCAATCAGTAACTTTGCCTAAATGAAATTCTATATGCGAAGACCCGCATAGACAAATGTATTTTATAACATAGGAAAATGCAACTGTGAATTATACAAAATTTAAACAATACTTGTACAGTCACGATATAAACAAATACTATGGTCAATATGTAAACAAATCTAGTCGAGGTATCAGTATCCGGTAACCGATATCAGGTAAACATTTCGCTATGTCACAACGTATATGCAACTCTCCATCCACGCTGCTAGCAAACACAACTGCTATCTCTATGTTTACCTAGTATTTTTCAATACTTGCTGAAGAAACTGCTTATATCTAATGTGCTTTTTATTCAACTAAAACATAATAAGAAATATTGTTTCACATATTTATCCGGTATTAGACAGGAAATAATAAATTAAAACTACATAGGTTTTAACCATGTATTTATTTATTTATTCAAAGGAACTCCTTATCCAAAGAAGAAATGTTCGAATACTCTTATTAATATTTTAAAAAAGTTTCAGTAATTATAAATTGAAAATCAAATATAAATTCACTGATAGATTAATGAATTTGAAGATTAAATTCTGCTTTTTAATTATTTTGATTGCAACCACGGCTTACGACCAGGATAACAGTAATTTCGCTTTTCCTGGACAAAAATATTCAATAAAAAAAATAGGAGTTATCACTTAAAAAGGTACTTAGAGGTTTATTAGAAATATTTTCCGAACTAAAATGACAAAATCTAAAAATATGTAAACTGTTTAAATTAATTATTTTAATTCTAACTCTGTTACTGAAAAGTGTATTTTTTTATGGAACATCTATTATAGAATTTTTTCAACAATTTTTGTTAAAACTAATTACATAACTAACGATTAATTGATTTCTAATGCATTTGTTTCTAAATTTCCATTGAAACACTTAGTCATCTAATATCTGACAAGTTCAAATGGTTTTATCCTTTTGAGTTGTCTAATGATATTTTGCACATTTAAGCGTTTGGACGCTTGTATGTTGAATGTGGTTTTATGGTCCCTTTTAGTGAAATCTGGCAAATTACTAGGATGTTCAATCTCAAGATCTCAAAATCTCAAAATCTCAAAATTGCGAAGAAGGTCACAGTTCATAAGCAAAAATTCAATATGTCTTGTCTGGATCAATTCTTGTAATTGATTTTTCATCCATTTCCACATTATAGATTCATTTAGAATTTTTACATCTGCGTAGTTCGCGTAATAATTTTTTTCGACACTTATATATAACAAAAATTAAAAATAAGGGTGAAAAAATGCCGCACAAATACTGTTATTTGTGGTTGGATTAGACTGAAAATCAATACCTATATAATACTAATAAGCAGCTGTTGCTGGGGAATCTTACGACGATATCCATATATGTATGCTATACTTAAAATAATACATAAAGTCAACATAAAATCCTTAGTGCATTCTTGGTGCCCTTAATATAAAATGTGAAACAAAAGCTTACTTTTTACTCAATGTATAAATAACACATTTAACAACCGGATTAAAGCAACTCGAACTAATAAATCACTTGCAAAATTTATATAGTAACATAAAAACAATTAGTTGTTTTACAAAATCAGCCTATTTACGATTAGGAGTGAAACACATCATTACACATGATCACAAGGCCTAAACCGAGATCCAGCAGACACTACGCGGGTCCCATCACTCACATCTTAAGAAATGATCTTTGCATTCTTAATGCTACGTGATAAATCCGAGCGGGGTTGATCTTTGGAAAGAAGTTGGAACGCTACCTCTGTAAATAGTTTCCTGATTATTTATGCGGTGCTATTTTAAATAGTTATTAAAGTTCATTTAAATTTACAGTTCGTCTTGAGTTAAAATTATTATAACCAGAAATAAAACGCACTAGGTGGATATTAAGGAGCTCAGTCGCTTAAATATTTACTGCTGTAATATGGAGCGACTGGACAACGATAAAAAAGGTTTGCTTTTGGTGAAAAATGCTCGAAAAAGCCGTAGAAATTAGTCGGGATTATCGTCACTGGACGTCCGGGCCAAACAAAGAGAGCGATGTGACTAGTCGCACGGTGTGCACGCGGTAATCTGCCCACTTCCGTTACGAGTGTACAGCAAAACCTAAAAAATATTTGTGATATTTCTTGAAATACAACTCCATTGATAATGAATGCAATTAAAATAACATTATAATTTCAAAACTACTAATCGAGGCTTCTATAACATATTTATAACTTTCGTCTATTCATCTTTGTAACATAAATTGTAACTTATGAATTATTCAAAAGAGATGCCTTAAAATGTGAAATATTAATTTATGACGCATGTTCAAATCTATATTGAAAATTCTCAATCTCAGCAGCATATTCCAGCAGTTTTATTTTTTTCTTATTCCTCACATTGGTCCCGAGAGTGAATAACAATGGGCGTCAAAATAAAAGTCAAAATTTATAGCCATGTTATTTCAATAATATGAATAAAATCTTATCATATTGCCAGAGGTAAAAACTTGTGAAAAAAAAATTGTTTCTTATTGCAATGTTATACTTAACTGAGAAACAGGAAAGCGTTATTTGTTTTTAAAACTTTAGCAAAAAAGAACTTATATAGCCATATGGATGCCCTGTCCACCTACTTGTGTATAATATATATTCAGAGTTCATTTCAATATCACAAGACTGAAGTGCATAACAAATATTAGCATATTAGTAAATGAAGCCTAAATGATAATATAAAAAGAAGCCAATAATATAAATGGATCGACTCGACACGATCTTTACTACGATATTTGTATATGTTCAATGTTATTGTTTCACTTCTACTGTAGTAAATACTTTTAAGTCATTGTCAATAAGTTATGAAGTTAGTAAGACCCCTTTTGTTTCATTTATTCATTATCTATAAATAAAAAATAATATCCGAAGCTTTCAATGTATGAACGCAAAAAAAACATCTTAAAATATAAAATAAATACTAATAAGTTATGAATAAATATACATAGATTTGAATTAACAGAATTCTATCTGATGTTTTGCTCTAATCATCAATCACAAACCACAAAGCACTTCTATTCCTGAACTGCAAATAAACAAGGGCAACAATCTCGCTAAACACCTGATACGATGTAAAGAGTTCAAGATCGATATTAAATAATTGATGCTATCAAAAACCTTACAGCAAAAAAGTACAAATTTCCTTTTAAAATTTTAGTCAGATAATAGCAGCCATATTCTGCGAAACTGAGACATAAAGCTAGAGCTTTATTATTAAATATTACTATTCAAAAATAATATTAATATTCAGTTTATTAAATATTACATCTGTCACAAGGTTGAACTTAACCGCAATAAATTTCTTTCTCTCTATTTTTCTTTGCTATAAAAGATTTATAAAATCATTAGAATTACCAGCAGAATTTATAACAACTATTAGAAGTTATGTAAATTTGAGTTATAAAAGCGATAAATACATGAAAGCTATTCAATGTGGCCAAGTTCAATGTTGTGATAGATATAATTATTCGACAAATCGAAATACAAAGTTCTATCTTATTGACATACATTTCTCTAGCAAAGCAACGCAAAGACTTCACAGTTTTTAATTCGCTACTTTTAATGTTACCTTTTTAAAGGCCTTGGCTCTTATTCAGTAATGTTTTTTTTTGTGATGTCACTTTTTCTTGTTCAATGTTTTAAAGATATCAGATCTTATAGAAAAGAAAAGGTTAATCTTTAATGTAAATTTTAACTTTCTCTTTTGCTTTTTGTTTTCTTTTTCTGGGCCTCAGCATTCTTTTTGTTTATCTTTTTTTCAATATTAATATGCAAAACTTTACAAAACGCAAATATTTCGAAAACTTTAAAATCCTGACAAACAATTGTTGTTCCTATATTATTTCATCATTATATTTACTTGGATTACGGAGATATATAACATTAATTACTGAAAAATCCTGTAACGATATATTAAAGGAAAAACCTTACAAAAATTTATTTTACTTATTTTTTTTATACTTCTTAACAAGTAACAATCACCGTTTCTTTTTTTGTTGCTTTGTCCGTTGCTTGTACCGTGTCCTATAATACATATTTTTCACGGAATACATTTATTTAGTAGAAGATAGTAAAAAAGAATGAAATTTTAAAATCCGGACATCAAACCAAACACATGAAATTATGAAAAAATTAGGTTATTAAAGAATACATGGCTTAATTAACTAATATTGAAAACGAAATACCACTTTTGGCTATATAGACACATCTTTATAAAAATCGTAACTATTGACAATTTGAAGCATATTTTGTCAGGGTTACAAGTGTTGCAATATATATAAAGGTATTTCGACGAAAATTATCTTAATATATATATATATATATATATATATATATATATATATATATATATATATATATATGACAGCCGCATACATTCGCTGGAATATCATAAATGGGCCCCAAAATATTGCGAGCTCTTGCTATATACCATGTTATAAAAGCTTAGGATCGTCTGAAAAGCTTAGCACAATTTTTATCAAAAAATCATTAGAATTGGTAAACAGTGACGAGGATTGAATGATTTTATAATAAAAAGAGATATTTCATTTTCAATGCTAGTTAATTAAGTCACATATTCTTGTACAATTTAATTTTATAACTATGTTTTGCCAATTGAATCTATAAAAATATATTTTAGAGGGTAAAATAACAGAGAATAACGAAAAAAACTATGAGTATTGCTTATTTGGAGATATAACAATTTTGGTTTTGATTAAATTTTTTTTTTCAAAATATCATTAAAGTTTTTTTGATAATTCAATCTAGTTGTGAAGTAGTAATAATCTACAAATAACACCGAAAATAGAAATTTAGACTCAACAATCTACAATGACATTCAATACATTTATATTAATAATTTAATATTATTCAAAAATCGTTTTTCGTTTAAATTCACCTTTGTATATCTTCCTTTCCCATGTTGAAATTAAAACAACTCCATCTCAACCGCATTAGGTAGCGTGTATATCGCGCGACCCATCACACCAGCGTAATTGTCCCGTGCGAATGTCCCGCTGTGATAATTCCGGCGTTTTTCGTGCACATTTCATTGTGGCTAAAAAGAACCTTTTTTATCGCTTCCCGGTCACTACAGTATTAGGATGTCGTGGTCCATAATCTTGACTAATCCCGTCTCATTTTTGGCCAAAACTAATTTTCTGTAAAGTAGGATTTAAAATTTTAATAAATCTTATACTCAGCTCGTATTAGCCTTGGATCATGAATTTAAAAAAAATCTAAATTAAATTCCACAAGGCAAAATATTTTTTTAACCTTTAGTTGAACGATGTCTGGCAATATAAAATATTATTTTTATTTCCTAAAAAAATAAGATACCGTTGGAAAAAATCTTAATACACGTGGCGTGCATTAAGATTTTCTTAATCTTATTTTTTAGGAAAAGAATGAGTGATTAGAAATATTTTGGATCTGAATTCATAAGTAGCAACAAATTAACTAAGAGACGAATCAAATTTGCAAGTATTTTAATACACCTTAAACGAATGATTGGATATAATACCCAATAAAACTGGAGACAAGAAGTTATTTTAAAACAAACACATAGGTATTTAAAAACAATTTAAGCATTTTTCTTGTTAATTTTAAAATCTTTTCTCACAAATCCAATTTTAAATTTTTGAGCGACTTTATAACTTAAATAGCCAGGAGGTAACGGGAACTTATTTGAAGCAAAACTTCCTTGGGTATATCATACAGACTGACACAGGAAAAATAAAATGACGAGACGAAAAACAACTACAAATCAAAATAGTTGCATGAGTAACTACGATTTGAAATTACTTTCATATCAATTAGCCACTAATATGTTGAGAAGACTGTTTAATATTAATTCAAATAGGCGAATTACTAACTGTAGAATAAATGTTGTTCATTTGTTTACTTTATAAACAAAATAAGCTTGCCATGAATTTTCTTTCCTCTCCGTATACCATCTACCTCAATAAGTTGAAATTAAAGCAATTTTCAAGTATTTTCTACAATAATGTAGGAACACATTTTAAAAAATATTAATATAGCACTAGGAAATTTAAAACTTTTATTTCAAATTGTATTTAAACCATTGGCATTTTATTAGTTATTAGTTCTGCCTGGGCACACTTTTTTCAGTCTCTTTACTTTTCATTTTCACGTTTCCAAGATATGGCAGGACTAAGAGGTGTAGTGGGTTGATGTTTATCTTCGGGATATATTTCTTATTGTGTACTTTTCCCTTTTTCCGTTTCTTTGTGAGAAGTGCCTTATATTTTTGATAATCAGTAAGTATTGTAGTGACTGTAAAAGTAGCAAAACTTTGTATGAAATTATCTTATGGGCTACAAAAGACAGAAAAGTGGAATTTGGTGATTTGTTTCAGTATACAAAGCTCTCTTGATAGAATGTTTAAGGCATATACACAACTTCAGTATATCAAAAGTTTTATCAAAAGTACAAAAGGTCATAGTGTTGCCCAAAAGTACACTGGTGGCTCAAAAGCACAAAATCTCTCATTAGCAACTATGTCAATAAACAATCCCCTCCATTCCCCTCTATCCCCTTCACTCTGCGAACTTTTAACCTACCCTCCTATTATGTGATTTTCAAAAATAAAAAAACATTTCATTCATTTTTATTAAAAATATTAATATAGGATTTAAATTTACTATGAAATTTAAAAGTTTTATTTCATATTGTATTTAAACCATTGGCATTTTATCACAAAATTAGACTACTTTTATTTGATAAACCAACTTAAACACCAATCGAAATACACATCGACCTTGTTTAGCGCCAGATTCCAATTTTTATAATTTTCAATACCGTTATGCAAGTGTTTTCATCTCAGTGGAAACTTGTCATTCAGCAATAGACTCAAGTAGACAAAGAAATCGCTATGCTATCAAAATTAAAAGCAATATCTGCGTCAATAGTATAATATCATAATATTATTGTAATCTTTATACATATTGAAATATTGGAAATATCGAAGAATTCGTCCTAAGTTTCCACTTAGTTTCAAACTATGAAAAACCGACTCATAGAGAAAAATAACCTATATTTAATTATATAAGGTCGATATCAACTAGAAACCACGAATGAACGTGATATCATTCACCAGTCGTCTAATCTATAACAGAGTATTAGCGAATTTTAGAGTATAAGTGAATTTTTTAAATTACTTTAGAGAATATATTCTCTAAAGTAATTTAAAAAATTCACATTAACCAGAAGTCAAAGTTCTTATCTGTAAAACATTTTTGCAGCTTTTACATCATTTGGTAGATATTGGTATTTTATAGAAGATTGACCATCTTTTACATGGAAACCAATATCGGAAATAATTTTCTCGTTTCAATCCCAAAGCTCACAAAATAACCATAATTTAATGTTATCTGCCAACTAACATGGTCTTGGAAGAAAAAAATTATGAATTTTATGATTCTCTAAATTATATCATTCCCTCAATAACGTATAATATCATTCCCTCAATAACGTACGAACCTAGGTGTATAAACCTAGTTTTATACACCTAGGTTCTCATGTTCTCGGATTGAGTTCTGAAATCTTGCTCGTTTCCTGATATCACAGGACAAAACATTAAACGCATTTGAGGTATATTACTTGCTTTGATAATACAAATACTTACTAAGTATAGACTCAAAACGGAATATCTTACGTCACACCACATATATTCACCTCTCTTCTTTTTCTGCAATATTCCGTTTGTCTTCTCCCTTCCTTCGAATATTTATATCGAAATATTTTAAATTTGTTAAATATTTATATCAAAATATTTTAAATTTGTATTATTTAAGTCTTAAGTTTTCAATTATTAAGTACATATTCGTATATGTTCTTTCGATGTAACCGACTGCAGCATTATGAATTTTAATTAGTAGTGGTTTGATTTATTTGTAAGCGATTACTCTTGAAGCAGTAATTCGATTTGGTGTATGCAATTAAGTTTATAAGACATATGATAATTAAGTTTATAAGAAGTTTTCTAAATTTAGTACACTGCTCCTAACTTTTAATTCTAAAATGTCTGACTGAAATTTGCACCAGAGTCACGTCAGATAGCAGATTGACCGAAATTATCAAGCATGACATATTTTCCTCTAAGCATACAATTTTGTTTGAAACAAATGTCATGACAGTCGTGGGCTCTGTAATAAAACGTCATGAATTTATATACCTAACATAAATCCCCACGATTGCTATGCAAATTTAAAATTAAATTATTTGTTTAAAGCATTTATGGTTGATAATTTATAATGATTGACATATTATGTTGAACTTATATGTAGAATGTTATACCTTTAATTTCATAAATGTTACGCCTGATGTTTTTGCACTACATTTTCTAGAAAAAAATTTAATTTTTTTTAATCCAGGTTCATTTGCCTACTGACACTAATATGCACCTGCACACCTACACGATCTATGATAGACGTTTTTTGTACGATAATATTATTTATATCTTTGTCCTAATGTGTGTACTAGTTCGGAATACCCGCTCACATACCATTTTATCTCAAAGCGCAACCTGCAAGCAAGTTTATAGGGGAGGGGGGTAGCCCCACTCCCCTATAAACTTGCTTGCTAATATTTTTTATTTTTTTGTAACCTTTTGAGCCAATTTTTTATCTAAAGTCGTGAATGTCCACATGGATCTTCTCAATAAGTGAATGAATATAAATAATACATATATTATTCATCATTTATCACTTCTTCCCCTTCTGTTCTTTAATAGACACACTACTAACTATATACATTTTGAATTCTCTAAACGACCTCGTGATGATGATACTACACTGAATAAGTTTTTCTATAAATGTATTTTCTTATTACAAATTTAAACATTATTAGCATTTTTTGATTTGAGCATAACTTCATGTTACTAAGATCGATATTACTCCGGATAACACACCGATTTTTCTGGAACCTAATTTAATCGGTCGAGCATTTTCATCACTATGAAGAAATAAAAAGCTCACATAATTACGTGTATGAATCCCAAAGATATAACATTCCCTTTTACGCATTATGTAAATACCATTTGGTAAATTTAAAAACTTAAAAATTGTTACTATCATTGTTCGCCGTTTCAGATATAATTATATTTTGAGCAAGAAAAAAAATCGGGAGCATGTGTTCAGGGATTCTGCATGAAACATCTATTGCCGTGACGTGGCGCATGCGGGTTCGTCAAAAAGATAAATTAGTTACGCTGAATATGATTACGGAATCTTCATTCACTCGGTACACTCGACTAGACAACGTATGGAGATACTTTCATAGTATCTCCATTCGCTGTGCAATAATTGGTTTTGGACTTATTGGAGAGGAGTTACAGAATCAGCTATTCTCTCATATCGTCTGTTATAAGAGATATTGCACATTTTCATAAAATTAAAGCAAATGAACATATTTTCAGTACATTTTTAGGTTTTAATGTTGTAGCACCAAAAGGAAACAATCAAATTAACTCAACTATGTCACACTATCTTTGTATGTCCACAAAGCGATGTTATTTTTAACTCAAATTGCAATGTAAGATACGACAAGGAAACGGTCATTTGCCATACTCTAGTCGTACCTGACATCACGTAGAAGAAGTAGTTTTTTTTATTCAAAATCCGATACTTTTGTACATATTTGAAGAATGGGAAATATTACATCAACTATTAAGTTGACAGAAGTTATTCTTAACACATGTACTTCTTCTGGGAATTTTTTGTAAACTCTAAATTAGTTACTCAATTTACTCAACGTCCAACTTTTTTATCGATTTGAAAAATCTGTAAGGTGAGCAAATAGTATTTTGAGTAAGACGTGCAGTTTTTGGAATAATGTTTTTTATGCGCGTTATGAAAAAAATATAGAAGTAAAATTTTATAATGCGCGCATGCGCATGCACGATGCAACAAAAACCTGTAGAATGAAGTTGGTTATGATGAGCGCTCACGATGCAATAAAAATCGACAGTATGAAGTCGCTCACGATACACGCACACGACGCAAAAAAATCGCCAAGATGAAGTTGCTCACTAAAGATATATTTAAATGCGTGTAGTGACTGATAGTACATTCATGATAGTTATTGAGGTATATGTAAATACACAACACGTGTTTTATATTAATTGAAATCTAATCCATGTCTCTGCGTGTAAATAACGTTTTAATAATTGAAATTTAATCATGGTCCATATAATAAAATAATTTGTTTATTGTAAATATTCGTGATAGAAATATTACTTACAAACTTTTTAGAATATATTTAAACATATTTCTCTAAGTAAAGTAAATTTTTGGTTGTGTATTTATTTGCATTACAAATTGTAACTCATTCCTTTAACAGTTATTAAATACCTTAAATTAATAAATTACACTAAATTTTCAACATATTCATTTATTTTTATTACTAATCAAACTTCATTTTCATTATTTTAGTAAATTTAACAACTCATTGTGTATATTTGAATTTTTAAAATTTAATTACTTTATTGAATTAAGATTTTACCAACCCTTTTTATATTCACAGTCAGCCCTTTTATTATTTTATTTCCATTGATTATATGTGCGCTAAATAAAGTTATTCTTATATTATGCCAAGTAATGTAACTCCTAACGGGTGTATAAGAATACGCACAATTTTTTTTATGACTAAATGTATTTTTTTAAGATTTCGCAAAACGAGGCAATAAAACAACACAAGTTATTTTGAACAACTTGTATGGTGTTCAATCGCCATAATTCAATCGTTGATAAATTTGGAATTTAGTTTAATTATTTATAACATTCATTTATATTTTCATAGTATGAATATACAAAATGCAGAAGAAATAAATATTTTCACATGTTTAGCAAAAATAATTTCAAAATTCCTCAAGTTTTTAAAAAGTGGACTAGGATTACGTAATCAATATATCTGCTATAAATCTCATTAATTTATTTTAAATAAAAGAAAATGGTAAACAATTCTTGACAAAATTTAAAAAAAACATGTTTTATTAATATTTTGGTTATTATTTTGCAATAAATGTTAAGCAATTTTTTAAGCTTCCTTTCTTGGATATGCTGGATGCAATGTACATTGCTATGGTTAAAGAGTCGTTTTTCATATTATATTGGTCTATTTTAAGTCTAGATTATTGCGAATTTCTTTGTTGGTTATAAAATGATATGATTTATTAATCAAACTCAACAACTTGATTGGATTCATTACGATTAGTTTGCTTGAGTGCAGCCACAAAATTGAATATCGTACATCTAAATCGATTTGACTATTGACAAATAAACAAGTTTTTTTACCGAACAGGTGAAGCTGGGGCCGATTTCCAACATATTTGCCATCGTTTAACCTGATTTGCTAAGTGTTTACTTTAACCCTGCGTTTCCAATTAAGGCCATTTTACCTAAATTGAATCGAAGGTATTCCGCTAAATCTCCTTGCGTATTTGAATTTTTTTTTTGAGACAAATGCAGAGGTTTTTATTTTATCGCCGCAATGCAAATATAACATAAATGACTCTTTAGGTTTTGATTTTCCAATCAGATGTTTATATATTGATTGTGTTAAATGGTTGCAGTAATTTTTTTGCAGTTTTATTTTACGTGTTTACAGTTTCATTACTACAGTGTCGTCAGCAAAGGTGCCTATGAAGGTTTCTTCTGCATCGGGACAACCAGCGATATACAGTAAACAGGGAAGGGATCCTAAGACCAAAGAAGTCTCAAATATAGCTTTCTTACACCTGTAAGGATTGAATAGGTGTGCTTACATGGCACACTGAATATTCTATCAGACGAATGAGACTTAAGAAATTGACAAAAGTTTGCTGGTAGAAATTTGCACATTTTATAAATGACACCATAAAGGCCTTACTATCAAAAGTTTGTGATACGTCTTGAATTCCTGTGCCTGTTGCTCCAGATCAGTAATAGTACTCAATCTCCTTTTAAATTGATTACTTTTTAAGGTAATTTTGGAATAGTTCTCAATAAGTGTATCTATGTGTGAGATTTTTTTCTCTTTTGTCCTTAATTATCATTGCACCCAACGTCGATAGAACTGGAGTATAATTAAAAGTTATATCAATCATACCTTCTATTTTAACGTAATTGAATGGGATTCCACGAGAGATTATGAAAACAATTACTGAGGAGGAATTTTATTGCTAACCACAGGCCACTTTCTTGGAATACGAGACAAATAGCTCTTCTTTTAAAGTTATTTTGTTCAACCTAATTTTTTTTTATTTTGTGTAAATTACGACTAAGAACTATATCATGTCACTGACTTGATTAAAAAATGTCAAAAAATGAACACCCAGCTGTGATGAATATTTAAAATTTATCAGTGGTTTTTATAGAATAAACGCCCTACCAGTCACATTATTTAACATTGATTTAAAAGACATTTCACGTTAAAATAAACTATTAAATGGAAACCTCATCCAAACAACAGTTTCAATCTTGCATGTAGCCTCCGAATTGCCAGGCTATTATAGGACGAAGCAGCTCTCCGAAATGATCTCAACCCAAGTATACGTCCGTAAACGCAAGCCATACGTCTATATAAACACTATTTCGAGTCTATAAAAGAAGTCGCAGCGCCCTGCAATGTTCAGTGAATATAAACAGCTCCGTACTATTACTCTTTCGGTAGGTGCAGAACAAGATTTAAATTGCACTGTCTAGTTTTTTATTAGTGCCGGTACCCTGAGCATATATCTGTTTTACGCAGAATTACATGATAAATCTTGATCATGAATTTAATCATTAAATTTTCAATACAACCAATATATCAAATATTAACGATATAATAGTTTGTATTCCCTAACGCAAAGAAAACTAAATGAAACGTATCAAATGGAGTTTGTGAGTCGACTATATATTCTATTAGTTTATTTCCATATCAATTTTTTTTAAACTTGTCCTTATAACATTCTGATTTTGTATTCAACAATACTTGGTCAGTATTACAATGTATGTAATAACTTGGTAAGTATACAATTTTAACAAAATTTCACTTTTCTTTAAAAGAAATCTTAGTCTTAGTTTATATAAAGAAGTCTTAGTTTATATCTGCAAAATAAATATTAATTAATTACGAAATCATAACTTCAAAGCAGTAACCCATAAAAATCAGCCCCATAATTACGAATTCCAAGATATTTTTAAAAGTTATTCAAAACATTTTTGAAAAATAACTTTTAAAAATACACTTAAATTCGATGAAATCTTAAACTAAAGTCATTGACAATATGAAAATCAAAATTTCAACATATTTCATAACTATACAAAGAAATGTAAATACCTCCATCCCTTAAATTGTCGCTAAAATTGCAACACACTCCGACGTCCGCGTTGGTAAGCATCGTCACCTGCACTGACATGTTAGTAAAAACAAAATATTATCTATGACGATCGGAATGAAAGAAAATTGATGAAGTCAGGCAATGATGTGATGGTACGTAATGCATTCTGCTTTACGCGATGTTTCAAATATTAACGACATTCATATTTTGACCCAAATCATCGTGTTATCTGATTCATCACTGAAATCTCAACTTAAAGTTCTGACCAACTCTTACATCAATTTAGCCATAACCTCTGCCTGAGAACACTTAATTTTTTCTCGTGTCTGATAATTAAATTTTATTTTAATGGAAAGTGTCGAGAAATACATATCATTGTCTATTATTATGCAGCGGACGAAAATTAAAACAATGACTTTACTTTATCTATTATATTCGGAACATTTATAGAGATACTAATATTGTTTCAATTTTAGTAGTGAGCAAAATATACCAGATCTAGAAAATACATATGAACATTTCGAGACTATGAATGATTACCAAAAATCGTAAATTGCGTAACAAATGAGGTTTAATGTATACATAAATGGTCGATTTTGGAACATTTATCTATAGCCAGATAATTGGAGCTGTTAACAGAAATGTAACCGGCCAAGTTTTTAGAGTTATGTAGCTGTATATCTGTTGCCGGTTGGTGATTCATAGTAGAGACGCACACCGCGTAATGTGACCAGTATTTCATGGGAGACGATTACATTCGTAATTGTCTCCCATAAAATACTCATGGAACCTATTACATGCAATAATTAATTCGCCTATAAATCTTTAATTTACATCAATGCCAGTAAACCGATTCTTCATGGAAGTGCTTACTTAATGCCGTTATCCTAATATTTTCTCATTTTTAACATACATAGTCAGTGGAAAGTGAGCCATATTGCATTCTATTTTCAGAACTTTGTATCAAAAAGATGTCATACCAGAAATTATTATTAAACATTTTTTATTCCGTTTTAAAATTTGTAAATTTATTTAAATATATTTGATATATGAAAAAAAGGATGACTTCTTTCGAAAATCACTTTATTTTTTTTTCAATCTACTAATACGGAATCAAAATGTTATCTAAAAATAAGTAGCCATAATAACGGGTTTATGATATAAGAAGCAATAATTGTTTGAAAGATTTTTTTGAGAACCCATAGTGAAAAAATAAACCCTTATAATTTCTGCATATTTATCTGTCTGGCTGTCATAGCCTCTCAGTTTCTACAGTTTTAGTATCATGTGTATGAAATTTTCCGAACATTCACGTATTGATTTCAAATAATAAAGAAATGTAAAGTGTTGGTCATTTAAAAGAAAATTTAAGCAGACCTATTTTATTACTCTTATTCTTTCAATTTTTTTTCAATTTCAATTCATTACCAAATACCCTGGCTAGCAGTTCAGGAACATTAAAATGGTCGTATTGTAATTTCAAAATTTTGAAAGGTAAATTGTTTTTTCTTCTCTTATTAATTCATTTTAGCGTCATTATTAATGTGCACGTTTCCATCGCATTTTTTAAAGTTAGTATTGGATTGAGAATTGTGATAGAATAATGGAAAAATACTACCCAAAAATAGCAGATATTCTCAACTGTTCCAAAATATAATGAAGTACAATATTTTAATCCATATGATACGACTAAAAATGTTCCCAGGGAGAAATTACCAAGAAAAACAACTCCACAAATTTGTTTTTCTTGGTAATTTCTTAAAGGGTTCTTAGGAGTACTAAGGTCCCCTACTACTTAATGGTTATTTTGGTCTGAACAAATTCCAGCATATCAACAAGGACTATTCCATGACGACTGGTAGAGGTAAAACTATTTTAAAAAGTTGCTTGAAAAGTTCTACTACTGAAAAACAAACACAGATTATAACGGGTGGCGTTTGCTAGATAATATCAACATTGTGTTCCTATTCTTATGGAAACATGCATTATTCTGTGAGAAAACCTACATAAATCTCATTCCATCAAAAGTAGACAATAGCAAATTATATTATATGCCAAACATATAGATATATATTATATTAAATACTGAGTATATTATATACCAAACATATAGCGCACTCTCTCAAATATTTCCTCGCAAATAAGTCCGTGTTGATACTATCTTGGCCCGCAAATTCCTGGCGTATCAACAAGGACCATTCGACAACAACTGGTAGAGGAAAAACTATTTGAAAGAGTTACTCGAAAAGTTCTACTGCTGAAAAGGAAACACAGATCATAACGGGTGGCATTTGGTAGGGAATATCAACATTGGGTTCCCATTCTCATGGAAACATGCATTATTTTCTGAGAAAACCTAGATAAATCTCATTCCATAAAAAGTAGACTATAAGAAAACACCCGATTTATCCCGTGGTACGAAGTCAAGAAAAAAGTCGCAAGGTAACGCACTGACACAATAACCCAGTTTTATGACCCTTTTCAAACAAGCGTAGTACAACAAACCCATAGAATACGTGGTAATTTGGCATCGTCGATGCCACGCTGGTATCAAATGGTTATAATATATGGTAAACAGGATACTAAATTATACTACTGTACATAATCAATTGAGTCTAGCAATAAAGAGACGCTTTTGTCCATATTTAGTATCGACTCATGTTGTTAATTATATTTATGTCTTACATACGTGTCCTTGATTAGTTGTCCAGTAATCGAATAATACACAAGAGTAGTTACGTTCTATGATTCCAAAATTAGGAAAATAACTCTCTAATAATATTGATTAGAGAGTTATTTTCCTAATTTACTATTCTTATATTCACACCATTATTGTACTCAACTTACAAGCTTAAAAAAAGCACCAGAGATACTTGATTATATAAGTTAAGCGGACTAGAAAAAATCTTACTCACTCAATACTAAGGTCACTAATTGTTTGACTACGACGAAACTTGTAACACCGAGAAAGAGACAGCAAATATAAAAAATAATCATACCCTTAAAATGAATAGCATCTGCTTAGAAGAGAGTGGATTTAGAAGCAAATATTATTTTGGAAAATGAAGAATATGTCTTATATATTGACTCGCTTATTTCTCAGTAATTTACAGTTGGAAATATTCACATGAAAATTTTAGAGGGGCAAATAAAGCACTCAAATTTGTTTAATATCACAGAGTTATCAAATGAAACAGCAACTTATGAGAATCCCAAAATAAATTTTCTACAAGACATTTTAGAGACATTCACAGACGGGCAGCCCATTGGAAAAAATAACATATGTAGCAAGGAAAAGGTAATTTTATGACGACGTATATTTCTACCATAAATTATAATTTTTAGGGTCAATCAAATATTTTAATACAGTAAGTTCCTAGAATCTACTCGCAAAAAGTAAAGATAACAATGTATATTATATATTTATCGCTATGTTGAAAATACCATTTCAGTAACAAAATTCAATACAAATACATGTATCGGACACAGACTTTCGTGATGAAATAATTTATAAGATCCATATCCTGGCCCTAGGAGTTGTCCCGACCTAAGTAATTTGAGACAGAGGTAAGGTAAGTTACTTACATTCATGAATATTTATACTTTTACTGAAAACAAAGGAGGATATCTCAGATAATAAGACAAGAAACGTGGGTTTTTATGGGAAACAATTTTAAAATATGTAATATTATAATTATAATGAGCAATAACAAATATATTTAATAATCCTTATGAAACATTTGAAAAAAAAATCAAGAAATAGTTTAAAATTTAATATGTCAATGAAAGTTTTAGTTAAATAGATAAAAGAATTTTGCCCCATCATTTCAATTATAAGTTATATTCTTTGCAATACAAGTTCACATATAGTCTTTTTTCCTATCCTGACATTGATAAACTAAATTAATAATTAATTATATGTCTATAACATTCTCTAAAGATTAATGATCAGATATAACACATACCTGGATTATTAAACACATATAAAAGAAATAAAATATGAAATAAATAGTATAATATTATATTTGTTAGTAACCAGACAGAATGGTAATTTACCGCACTAAGAATAAAGTAAGAGAAAAGAGGAAAAGGGAAAAGCAATAAAATTGTCTTCCATTGAAGTGTCTTATAAAAGTTATTTGAATCGTTTCAAGCATAAAACAATTCTAAGCTTCTAGTAGACCCCATATTACAAATAATAAACCACAATTCATGCTTGCTTCGAAATAATAAAATGGAAAATATAATATGAAAATTCCGTGAAATCGCGGGGACTTACGCGACTTGTACAACAGCGGCGTGATCGCGGAAATTTGGCTATGTAATCTGCTACCGTAATCTATGATACCATCCGACGTCACAACAAGTTAGCATCAATATAATAATTATGATTGATAGAATTCCAAGCATGACATCTGAAGATTTTTTCGAGTCAAACTGCAATCAACTCGCTTTTCACCGCAAAACCGTATTGTACATATCACAGAGTAACCCCGTTAGTCGACGAGCGTGATATTCCATTATAAAGCTTAAGATCGCAGCAAAAATAGAGCTGGTATGGTACTTCACAAATTTACAACCAAGTAAATATCATAATACTTCAATTCCTGTACATTTGTTAATAATTAATAAAGATTCAGTCTTAAGTAATTAAGTATAAATCTGCTAATATTTGTGATTTAAAAACTATCTAAGGTCCATCAAGGCTAATCTGGTATACGTGGCATCGATTTATATAGACATATATTACATCGAGTAAATGAAGTAATATTTAAAAATTCCTAAATAATTTTATGACACTATTTTATTACAACGATATAACTAAAAATTATAATCATGCAAGAATGAAAATGTCCGTGATAAAATTAAATTAAAATAAAAATAGAAACTGATATGATTATAGAATACAACTGTATGTAATTAAACTGATATAAAATTATCTAGAACTTAAATAGATATTATTGAGTATCTGTACACTCAATATTATCCAATAATATATCCAATGTTTGCAAAAACATAAACAGCACAGTTTTTTAGAGTTTCGGTTGCAAAAACGGAACCCTTGTAATGTCGTTATTCGTCCGCCCGCCATTACGCTACTACATCATAATACTTTCAATTTAAAACAGATTGTGATGAAACTTTACAAAGAAAACTTTAAAAGTTGTATTTTAGTTTGTTTAAATAATTTCCAATATATTTAACTTGGGAATTAATTTTTCCTCATAGATCCCATTGAGTAGACGACTGTCGTTGGAGAAGTCTTTTAAAATGGAATGGTGTTTTAGGGTTTATCCCCCTTCCTCTAACTTTTTTAGACACTTATGTCAAAAGTTTGACAATGTAAATCGTGATAACGACATAAATATCGTTATCGAGATTTTTATTTTCAATCAAATGCTTCAATCAAGCGCTTTACTGCGAAATTAATTCAGTCAATTTGCCTTTTTTTTCTTTTAAAGTATATAGACAACACGTTCTTTCTTGCGACTGTGAAAGATGCACTAAAATGAAAAAGGTTAAAATATTCCTAGAATATACGTAATCAATTTTTTATACGAGAAATTTTAATACCGGTTCAACTAAAGTGTCAACGTAATAAATTTATTGGAAGGCAGTTACATGGTGAAGGAGGATTTCACGAATTGTGAAAGAAGGATTTTCACACGTGCTGTGCTTTATTTTACTTATGTACGAATTGAAACTGTATAAGTTTTTCGTAATATTATACATACAGTGTATTTATATACACTAAAAAATTAACATTTTTTTTGTTAAAATAATCTAAGCTAATCACGCATCAGACACACCAACATTATTATACAGTCCGTGATGATAATATTTCGCAAAAAAACTTTTTTAATTCTCAAATATTATGATATTAAAAGGTGGTGCTACATCTACTCATTACATTTCATTTTCAGGGAAAACCATTTTCAAATCATTGTTCCTTTTATGTTAACTCAAGCAAACATTTTATTAAAAACCATTATTATACCATGTTGCAAATGATCAAATGGGAGATAATGTCTACATGAACAAAAATACTGAGTAAAATATTGTTAGTAATAATTTCCTAAATTTTATATATTCTATAAACTGGAAATTTAGTAACGACATCGGCATTACGCTTTTAAGATTTCCTAATTATTTGAAATTAAAATTAATAAATAAAAAGATATATAATGAAACAGACTTGAAGATAAATTTAATCAAAGTCAGATAAGTGTTTTATAACTAAATTATTCTGTGGTTTTTGAGTATCTGTACACTCAATATTATCCAATAATATATCCAATAAAATTAAAATTAATAAATAAAAAGATATATAATGAAACAGACTTGAAGATAAATTTAATCAAAGTCAGATAAGTGTTTTATAACTAAATTATTCTGTGGTTTTTCTAACCGTAAAACTTTTAACAATTAGTACTATACAACTATTTAACAATTTTTAGGTTGAAGACTATTAGCATAAGGTTTAGGGTCATTAAACCCCTTAACTTTTAAGCTTTCTTTCTTCGAAACGAATATTAGAGTAAGGGAAAAAATTATATTTTCTTCGGAGTATTATTTATTTTCATAAAAAATACACTACAGGATAAAAAAAATATTGAGTTATGATAAAAAATATTGTTTTAATTATTTTCTTCAATTGGACTATAGTCATCTCGATTGAATTATGGCTATCTTCTATAGAAGTTCGATTCATAAGGGTTATCATATTTAAAAAAAAACAGTAATAAAATTTAGAAACATGAAAACTTGTTTTTTTTTCAATAAAAGAATGATTTTATTTAAATAACTTCTTCATTTATTAGAATAATAATAAAATGTATGACATGAACCTACTGAAAATTAACATTTCGTTCAATTTCATTAGGTGATAAGCCAATATAGCGACTATAAATTTATAACTACAATAATTTCTCTGCCACTTAAGTATACATATTGAATTCCCCTTCTCACAGTAAAATAGTTCTGAATAATGTTTCCCGTTTGATACGATTTTTCATATTTTTAGGTTTCCTTACCGGAAAGATCCGATCGGTACTCTATTGTGGCAACGTCGTCGTCTATCCATCCGTCATCTGTCTGTCTATCAAAGACTTCTAATTTCTAAACAAAATAGAAAATAAAGTTGAAATTCACATATAATATGCCTTATTCACATATATTTCTAAGCCGAAAACTGTATAAACCCAAAGTACTATTTCAAATAGTTTAAAATTATATTTCAATGAGTTTCTAAATATGAAGGCAGGCTGAAAACATTTTTTTTCTTTCCAATTATACCCGGTAATGCTATATGGTATAGTTGGATAGCCCTACTTAAATAGAGATCATATAAAAAGTACTAAAATACCTTTAAAATCTTGAGTGTTATGGCTAGGTAGATAAAATAATGTAAAATAGTCTCTTTTGATTTTTGCAGCATATTTATGGCATTTGTGCAAGAATTATATTATCATCTAGATTTAGGACAACGGCAGTGAATAAGAATGCTGCAAAAGAAAACCCGCTAATCACGAGCAGAACTCGCCTAACGAGGGTTCCGTATATTTAGGCACTCATGAACGTTTGAGGTTACATGATGTTTCTATTAAACTATTTGCAAATATTAATTTTTCATAATATAAATATATTGTCTACTAATTTTTTACAGGCGTTAAAACATGATGCATATTTCATACGTGATAAAATCTGGGATAATCGAAATAGTTTTCCTGCAACCTTTTGCGTCAGCCTCTAAAAACTACTCAATTAAAAAATTTTTTTAACCTTAGGTAAGTAATTTCAGAAATAAATTTTTTTTACATATTTTTCAGTACATCTTTGAAGTTATTCTACCTAAAATTACAAAAAAATTTTAAGGCCCTTATTATAGGCTTTTTCCAACGATAACCCACATTATACATAGATATAAAAAAAGTCACAAATCGGTTTTTAATTATTTTTTTTTTCTCAATGAAAAATAACGATTGTTGAATCATCAAAATTGCCATTTTCGGTACCATAGTGTTGCTAGATTTAGTTCAAAATGCCATTATTCTTAAGAAATTCATGACATATTTATATCTGTGGAACACATACTGGGCAATATATTTTACTAATAGAAAATAAAATTAATTTTTGCAAACAGTTAAACAGAAACACAATATACCCTTAAATATTTAAATTTCTGTATGTACGAAAGTGTGTCCGCAACCCTCATATTGCCGTGTTAGTAAGTTTATGGTTATTATATATTATTGTCATTTGATACCTGGTATATTTTACAGGTCTATTTAATTAATATTGAAAAAGCACTTTAGTTTGGTCATATATAAACTTTCATTCAGTAATATAATGTGGGTCCACTGATGGATTTTACAAAAAAGTCGTTTTATATGTTTTTGTTGAATACTTTTCAGTCTAACAAACCTGCTAATCAACACAGGACTTTAATTTTGAGACTCGACAAAAATAATTTTTGGAAAATAAGAAGTAATATTAACGATTGCAAATTTCTATACACTGGTTCAGGTTTTCACCACTGTCTCTAGTGAGCCACGTACTTAACGCTCGCTTACTAATTGTTTTTAGAATCGGATTTCGTTTTAAGCTATATTTAACTGCTTAAAATGAAATCCGATTCTAAAAACGCTTTCACCTTTACTGCCCAAATAGAACGCAATTGAACCATTATTTTTGAAGGTCGCCGGGATTGCTGAGCGATTTAAATATTTAATAAACAAAAGTAACCTGTATTTATTTGGAAAAAACCTTTCTAAAAGGAAAGCTTTTTTCCCATTAAAAAAAACTCGCTTATTTTCTACAGATTATTAAACTAGCGTAATTGAGAATGACTACTGTGCAATCGTAATTGCAATTTGAAATTTAGTAACGCTGAAACAGATTTATATTTATCTTATTTGAAACGGACTAAAAAGTGTGCAATACTGTCAGATTAACACCACACAATTAATTCGGATGATAAAGAAATTAAAAAATATATAACATGTCTTCATATGTAACATAATGAAAAGTACGTATAATTTTATAAACATTAACAAAAAATCCGAAAAAAATAAAAGAAAGTGAATAAAAGAACACTTATGTGCAGCACATGTGGATATAAACTTTTTTGCCCCGTTTTAATCACAAGACGATACTGACACATGGTACAAATGGTATAGGGTAAAATATAGTATATAGCTAAGTTCAACCACTAAATAATAATCAGTTTTTTATATAGGAAAAGAATAATTTTAAGTCAGATTATTTTTGAAGTAACATAGTATTAAAAAGAATCTTCCTTTAAAACTCAGTAATTAAATCACATTTGTTCATTAAATGAAACCATCAATATCGAGTAAGTAAAAATGTTTGACTGAACTTCTTATAGTGAACTGCTGAAATATTGAGTTTAATTTATCCTATATACGAGAAATATTAATTATCTACGAGAATATCCTGTAAAAACGTACAGGATACATGTAATGTATCTCGTTTGGGCCAAGAGAGTTATTTGATATAGACACATTAGACAAGACTTCTGGCCCAAAATAAATAAAAAAAGAATTCGCCAATTCAAAATATGTTTGCCACAACTTCCTCAGGAGCTGACGTATAAGATATACAAAGAATAATGACAGAAATACATAGTGTACTAGGAGGTAGATGTTATAAACTGTCCCCTGGCGAAAATATCGCAATATTTGCTTGGTTACTTGCTTTACTTTACACCTATTAGTCATCAAAAATTATATGATAGTTAAATAAATTACCCTATTAAACACACTGCGCAACAAATGAAGCCGCTCACACAGAGGCGCTAAGCACGTGGAGGTTCGCGCCGCCCATGACCAGAGAAATGTTTTCTTCTTCCATAATGTAACTGTCACACTATAAATCTATTTGATTGGTACTTTAGTCCAGTCTGAGTTAATAATTCCGATATAAATAAATATATTACGGATTTATTAAACGTGTAAGTCCTCAGTTTCTATCTTTTCATTTTACTTCTGGAATGAGTACACAAATAATATATATGTAATCTACTGCGGAAACATCTTTTTCATGTTTGTTAAGTTCGATCTTAGTTAAATTAAATTCCATCTATGGCGTGTGAGTATTATGCGTTAACGTGACACTTTGGACATATTATATAAAAACTAAACAAAGATAATTTTATTTCTGATTCTCATATACATATTCAGTCCTATGTTGTATTATTTACTTTACTTAATACATATGTTAGCCAATACACGACAATAACTGTTGTCAAAACGATTACTTTAAAAGTTGGCTTTCTGTATTGCACTCGCGTTATAATTGCCTTTATTTTCCCTTAAAGTTCAGTGGCATGAAAGAAAAGAATAGCACTATGCAATTTAACGAGCAGAAAGAAAAGGTCGGAACTATTTTGTCGACGATAGCAGCTCTGTACTTTATTTGTGTATGACAAAAGATGCGTTTTTATAGATTATTTTGTTTTGTTGCGCGTCATGTAAAATTTATTCGTCGTGTCACTTTCAACATCAGCCGCAAATTGTCGAATTTTTTAAATTTATTTAAATAGTTGAAAGTACTATTTGGTAACGTAAATAGACCTGCTACTCAATTCTCGAGCAAGGATTTTACGCGTTCGTCCAAATGCAAAACAGTTTTTGAAGTAAAATTTCTTTTGACGCGACTTGAGAATAACTATTTTTTGGACAAAAGTAACGGTCAATAAAGTTTGTAGTTTGTTTATGCATTTGGTATTTAAAGTATCGACTGACTACAGAACTTCGTAAGTATCTATATGTATTATATACAAATGTATCCTTGAATTTATTTCTGTTCTATTTTTATAAGGTTTAGTACTAATAATTATTTTGTTTGAAGGATTACATTAGCGGTGTGGTTCCAAATAAATACGATGATGATCTGATGATGAGGTCCAGAAATGAACAATGGAACTCCTTCGCGGATGATAGTAAATGCACCGTGTTTTAAGATATTTGCTACGGGTAGTTATTAGTTTTCAAAATACCTACACCATCGACCAGATCAAACTCTGAAGATGAGTTCTAGAGATGAATAATGTAACTCCTTAACAAATCAAATATCGAGTAGATCGTCGTGAACCAATCGTGACCCAAGATATTTGCTACTGGTAGTAGTTACTTTGTGCGCTTCAATCAACAACGAGATTTAATACAACAATTGCAGAGCGGTGTCTATGTTTCTCATTTCAGTTATCATAAACCTCTAGTTTCATATTTAAATTACGATAATAAATGAATTAACTTATTAGTTATGCTCGATGTAAATGTGACTTTTTATTACTCACTGTAAATTATATTATCAATAAATATTACTAAATTTTAATATGACATATTTACGTCAAGTTTAATATTTTGGCAAAACCTGCCAGTCATCAAATAAGTTTTACTTTAACCGCCCCTAAAGGTTACCCGCATTTTTTTCCACGATGAAGCAAATAATGAAGTTTGTTATTATCTTATTTAATATGTAACATAATTTTTATATGGCAACTATAAAAATTAGACGTTTTACCTTTCAGTTTGTTCAATTAGTTATACTAGTAATCCTAAAGGCCGAAAAAAATCCAAATAACTTATAAAGTCAACCGTAACATCAAATGTTTTAGCTACCTTTACATAAAGTGAAATAAGGTGCTATTTTAATATACGTAATAGTCAAATATTGAATATATTTGGCATTAATTTTGTAGAAATTCTTTGCTGATATCCCACCTGAAGATGTTGTAATACAACGAAACCTAGGTCGTGGTAAAGAAATTAAAGAAAGTAGAAATAATACTACATCACGTAGTTTCATTTAATTGTGAGTAATAGTCAAAAGAAAGGTTTTATAATGATATAACATACCGACGTCTGTTTAAAGGCTAATAATTCCGTAACGTTTACTTTATTCAAAAAGCAACATGGTATAACATAGTGTTGTTTATGCATAAATGGCTTATTAAAGTTTCGCACCTTATAAGGAAAACATGGAACTTGTCGAATCACTCAAGATTTGATCTAGAAAGCCAAAACTGAGCAAAACAAAGAAACTGATTGATCTACAACATAGACAACGAAACGATTTACAACATGAAATGCTAAAAACAATATTAATCTGGGAACTTTGGACAGAGTAACATTAGTACAAACAAAAATTTTTGCTTTCGGTCGTGTGGGATATCAAGTTAAGATAACATTACAAAAATGTTTATATTATTTTAGAATTTTACGTAAGATATTTTTAGAAATATTTCTACTTATTTTAGAAATATTACATGATAAACATTACACCCTGGACTTTTTCTGAAACTGCTAAAATTAAAATAATAAAAAAAGAGGATCAGCAGAAATATTGGTAGTTTGGCAAAAAATTAGAGTGATGATTTTGCATATCTTAATTTTGAAAAATTGACGATACTTTACACGTATTAAAGGTGTATTTAAAAAGATTTTGTAAAAGTTTCATAGAAATAGTATATACTTTTACAAACTTCTATATGTATCTAAGTATGTATAAAATTCTCGTAGCAGGAGTTCATCTCGTAATTAACAGGTTTTGTATACCATTATTATTATAATGCGTTTTTCAACTACAATATAGGGTCGAGTTGCGGTCGAACTGCTTTGTTCTGTATTAACTAACATTTATAATAACTATCTATTACTAATGTATTAAATATCTGAATACCACTATATCAAGGAAACAAAATAAAACTGAACTATTTCAGCAAACAAAAATTAATAAAAGAGAGATGTGTTACATAATATAAATTCCACCATAACCTCTTTGTGTAATTCGTCCTATAAAAATTTATGTAACACGTGAATTGACTTATAAAAACACAAACGAGGTACTCGTTAGTTGTAGTCGTTCGTCGTTTAGTGTTAGTTTCAGAAAAAAAACGAATAAAACATCAAAACAAGAGGAAAATGATATAAAATCTCCATATAAATTTTCAACGACTATCATTTTTACCAAATATCGTCAAGCTGGAACATTGCGTTTATCATTTGTACCAGATGATACTGAAAGTTCTTAGAATTGGCTACTTGGCATAAAAAATTAAAACAAGAAGTTAAATTTTTCAATGCGTTATTTTATAATTATGCGTATAAGACTCCCATTGTAATTTCAGCAACAATTTAAAAATTATGCTTTTTATATTAAATCAAAGCGAGAAAATGTTACGTAAAACATTTTTTATGACGCTCGTTGTGTTTATACGGAAGGAACCGAAATAAACCTATAATTCAGTTCGTTCCATTGCAAAAATACATCAACGTTTAAAAAAAATTAACATTAGTAATACAGTTATTCCGAAAGTTACCGAATTAAGTGACATTCAAACTATGCGAGCTGTAACATGTCTACATTCCAAACACCGACAAATTCCGCCCTTTTTTGTAACATTTTTCATTCTAGCTAAAAGAAAACCATTGCTCGTCTCCCCGGTCTCTCTACAGTATTAAGCTTTGTCGCTTCATTATTCTGGTTTCGCGTTTAATTTTTAAACCAAACTAATTTCCAGCCTAGTCGAGTTATACATTTTAATTAATGCTAACACGGCCCAGTATTGAGTTATGAATGATTACGTAATTCAATTTTAATTTCGTAAGGTAAAATTCCTTTTAAACTCCAGCAATACAATTTTTCGAAATTAGTAATTTTATTATATGAGAATAATAGTTCATACACTTATTTATATAAAGAATGTGTATTAATATTTCATAGGTTATAACAAGAATAATGTGATATTCAAATTATTTTAGGTTTAATTTGGTACATCGGTGGAAATTTACTACATACCTTGTTAAAATATTAATTGAAGTATATAATACAGTAAAAAATTTATTTTATGCCGATAAGTGTATTTATATATTTAGCTACAACTTCACTATTTATAGTTCAAAGACATTCAGAACAAAAAAACTTATTTATGGTTCAAAAACATTCACAGCACTTCTCGCCGTCAAATCGACTCTTCTCTTTCTCTCTATCAAGTACATTCACACCCACACGTACATACGAATGCTACATCTTGTCACCTGACATCGACTCCAAAAATTTCGAGCAGCAGCCATTTTTTGTAAATTTATTTACGCTTGGAAACATAGTTCCAACTAAGTACTCGCATTTTTATTATTTTACAGTTTTCACTGCACTTCTCATTCGGTTTAAAATTTTTGTAAAAAGATTTATTGTTCCATTTTCAGTGTCTGTAATATCCTATGTTACCCAGAATGTTACAAACTTGCAATGAATTCACTATCCGTAATATCTCTTTTATAGAAATTGGAACAGACGTTTGTCACATTTAGTAAACCTAAATATATTTTATTTACTATGTTAAAACATACATCTTGCAAACAGTCTTGTGTCGATAAAACCGTTATTTTTCCTGTATATATTACATTTAATAGATTTCATTCTAATAAATTACTTATTACATTTTTATTTCAGTTATTTCTCCCTTCTCTGTACTCATACATTAATATCCTGTACTGTATCAAACAACATATAATAGATAAATAAATTAAATACTAGCATAGTATACACACGACGCAACGTATCAAACCGCTCACAGAGTCGCTAAGCATGCCGCCGATCTCGCCTCCACCGCCCGAGAATCGCACTTTTTTCCCATAATGCAACTGCCACACAATAAATCTACTCCGTTGACACTTTAGCCCAGTCTGAGTTAATAATCCCGACACAAATAAATTTATTGAGCAACTGATAAAAGTACCTGTTTTAATTTCCTACCTTTTCATTTTACTTCAGGAATGAGTACGTCTATAAAAATATATTGTTTAATCTACTTCGGAAATGTGTATTTGGTATTTGTGAAATAAGGTATCAGATAGGTAAATTTAGATCTGCAGTGTATTTTCAATTTTTAATTAAGGTTCTTCCACTAAAAGTAGCCTGAATCTTAGCGAAAGTAAAAAATTACAATAACAATATATACGCAAAAGAATGTTAGCTTCTTCATGTATATCATATACACACATACACACTCGTTGATATAAACAGTATTGTTTCGCATCTGATCACAACTAAGTTTATTCCAGTACTGCCCATATGAAATCTTAAAGTAATATAAATATTAGTCAGGAACATGACGTATAATTATATATGATTGAAACACATATTATACATGTATGGCTTACCAGAATTATTTACGTTGATGAAAAAACCTGTCAAGCATGAGTAGAGTTCAGAGTTCGAAGATTCCGTATACGTTTAAGCACTTATAAACATTTAAAGGTAATATTAATTTTTCACAACATAACTATATTTTCTATTATATCTTTCACAGGAGTAAAACATGGTATATACTTAAATGATATTATTCTTCATTGTATAAATATATAAATATATACCTTTCCCAGTATACCTTTCTCAGACATAATAAACATACATTTCAGAATACCAAATTATCTTTGGACTTGATGTAAGTCACCTGTGATGAGTTTCTAGGTATTTTTCACAGACCATACTACACATCTTAAGTTGCCGACTATTACTCATACACTAGTAGAATCTACTTAGCTATAATAATTTTCCTGTTATGATTGTTATATATACTACTATTGTAAATACTTTTCAAATATTAAAAAAATAACAATTTAGCTGGCAGGAGTAAGGACACGTAATTCTAACAAAAATTACCACTCTAAAGAGGTCGTAAAGAGATCCCCATATCGAAAAAGTTTTTAGAACCTACCCCTAATATTTTGAAAATAACCATTCAACGACAATATGAGAGTATCCCAATCCGATAAAGCGGACATAAACTTGGCAACGGTTTCATAAATTGTTCCCTTAGATTGTAGTTTTACGCAATTAACAATGTTTTTAACTGGTAACAATTCCTTCACTAAATATGAAGGTATATCCTTTCTAACCACGGTTTTCACTTGATGAAAGCTGGCAACATAATACAGTATATCTAAGACAGCAGGGCAAGAAGCCGATCACGCTAATATTATTGGTAAAATAATCTCTAAATTAATACTAATGATATCAATCTAGGTACTTTATCGTTCTTAATATTGTTTCTCTTGTAATGTGGAAGAAGATTGTCTTATAAAATTTCCGAGGCAAAGCATTCTCAATAGAAACAAAAATACGCAGAATGATAATCATATTTTTACAAAAAACTTACCCCTTATAAATATTACATATCCGTGCCATTTTACAAATATCTTTCTCTCGTTAAAATATAAATAATAAATAAACGTTAACAACCCAGTTGTATCACTCTCATGAGCAGGCAATTTTGTTAGAATAAACGTGGCGGGTTGCAAATTTCACCGCTGACTACTTAACTTCGTCAGGCGCAAGCGCTTTATCTACTGCTCTAAGGACCATGCCAAATTATTTTTCATTATCCCCGACACATGCTGTTCCTCTAAGCTGAGATGTTCTGTTATATTAAGTTATCGACGTTAAAATATCTCATGAGATCGATTTTTCGGGTGAATCGAGCCTACTTTTGACGTGAGTCGTCAGTCATTACCTTTACACATCTTAGACTTTAAGACGTCACGAATGGAAATATTACCTTAAGAAACAATATTGTAACATTTAAAGTTGAATTGTTTTAAAATTATAAGGCACTCATTTATCTTGTTATTTTAATGATTATTCGAAAATTAAATATTTGCGACAAAATTATATTCAAACGTGAAAGCTTAGTAGAATATTTGTTATAACTCTCAATCGGCATGAACCATACTCACTGAAAAAGTAAAAATACACTTAATTTCATTCTAAAGCATAAAAATTCAATTATGGTTTAAAAAATGTAACATGGGTAACAGGATAACAATCACTCCAAATAAGCACATTAAGCCACATGTTCACAATAGACAACCTATTCACAATAAACCTAAAGTTAAACAATAGACAACCCGAATGTTCCACGGTGATAATTCTGACAGATTCCGACTCTTCATAATTTTTTTTACTCTCGCTTAAAGAAAACCATTTTCATGGCTTCCCAGACTCTCTAGGGCATTAAGAGGCAACGCTTCATTATCTTCGTATCGCCTTTCATTTTTGGGCCATAATAAATTCCAGTCAAGTTGAATTTTAAATTTTAATGAGTGCTTCACACAACTAAGCTTTGAATAATAAATTAATAAGAAATTCAATTTTAATTTCAAAAAACAATATTCCTTTTAAAGGCTAGGATAAAAATTTCATGAAATAGACATGAGAATGGTACATGAGAATGATAATTCAGACTGGTTGTTTAATCAGGAAATGTGTATTAAAGTTGCTCATATTATAATAAGGAGAATATTATATTCACTATATGATATCTTTAAATTGAAAGGTAGGCAGAAAATTGCTTCCTATCTTCTTAAAATTATAATTGGATTAGAATATAATAAAATATTTAAAACGTGCTGGCATGTCTATTAATATATAGGTATTTACATATCATTTTACCCTTCATGTTTGAAAAATATTCTTAAATATATACTTACTGTGCTGTTGTATTTAAATCAGAACACGTACTTTAGTTAATTTAATCTTAACTTGAGTAGTTTATTGCAGTCTGGAATTCTTAATATGTTACTCGCGCATATTCTGAGATTCACCCGTTGTGCAGACACTATACGTACACAGTGCTTTTTTGACACGATTGTGCCAACATTGTGAGCCACATACAGTTGTGTGTATACTTTTCTACGTTCCCATCACTCGCACAAATGTTGGTGCCAGCGCAACACTGCGATAATTATGGCAAGATATTCCACTCTAGTTGAATTCGCCAATTCGTCATTCTGATACAAGCAGTTGATTATACATATTCTATACCAACACCAGACCTTTAAATTCTCATTAAAATTGTATTTAATCATTACATTACAGAATCATTATATCTAAAATCAATATTAATTTTCATAATTCTTAATTAATATAATTACTTTTCCATTAATGTAACGATTATTTTTTTTCATTCTTTTATTATTAATTCGAATAAAGTCTATTAGTGAATCAGATCCTAAATCAAAATATTTTAAATTTTTACTTGTGTTTTTTTTCTTTGCTTTATTTTGTTTATATAAAATTAATTACTTATGCAAACAACAATTAATTTTATAAAAAATATTCATTATTTAGATGCGAAAATTTTAGGATACAAATTAATTCTACGCCCAAAATTCCCCGCACTTCATTATTTTACTCCTCTTTCCTTTTGTGGGGCAAAACTAATTTCCAGTCATATCGATTTATAAATTTCACGAACATAATACACGGGTTAATCTTGAGTTAAGAATTATTTCGAAATTCAACCGAATCAGAAGTTTTAGAGAATTCCCCAACGTATTCTTAGAATTTAAATTCTAGTGAAACAAATTCATAGAAGAACACCAAGATTTCGCGATTAGTAAATTGTGGAAATTTAAAATATGTTTTATAGAAATGAATTGTATAAAATACACTGTCAGATTAATTACAGTTTGAATACAATGCTTAAAATATATCGGATACCACCTTTATTAATAGTATAATATATTTAATTTCTTATAAGTTACAATTCGATAACATTTTCAGACTGATTGATCGCTTTAGTGCAAAATCATTGTTAAATGTATGAGATACCACATTAAAGTTAACTTTGGTTCACTGTGTTTCAATATTCATTAAAAGCCAAACGTCTACGGGATTAATTTTTCATTTTTAAGGATACGTACATATTTTAAATTTTCTTTAGAAACACACATTTCATGTATGCAAAAATTTCAATGGAACTAAATAATTTTTGGGAAAAGCGTAATAAATTTTAATGAAAATTAAGTCCACAAGTAACCTATGAAAACTCATTGAAAGAAAGATGAATATTATAATAGGTAGTATTTTTTATTGATGTAGATATTCTTACATTGCTGTAAATATATAATAATTCACATGTGTTTCTTATAGCTCAAATAAATACGAACTCATTAAATATGAAATGTGAACCCTAAATAGAAGCACCACTATACCAGTACATGGATCTTACTAACGGACTCTAGCAAATCAAAACATACGTAATATATCAATAAATTCCATATTGCCGTAGTATATAACTGTATTATACGTCGCAACATATCAAACTGCCCACGCAGAGTGGTTAAGCACACCGCCGTTCTCGCGGTCCACGTCCACAGAAATGCTTTTTTCTTCCGTAATATAAGTACCACACAATAAATCTACTCCCTTGACACTTCAGCCTAGTCCGAGTTAATAATTCCGATACAAATAAATTTATTGCGGAACTGATAAAGGTACTTTTTCGTTTACTAGTTTTTCTATACTTCTAGTATTAGTACATTTATAAATACACATCACTTAATCTACGGAGGAAACGTATATGTGATATTTACTGAGTCCGGTATCGGTTAAATTGTTTTAAATCTTTAGTGTATTTTTATTTTCAATCGGTGTTATTACACGAAACGTAGCTTGTATCTTGGCGAAAGAACCCAATTTGAATAATGTTTACATCTTAACTTCCACTTTTTGTTAAAATATTGTTTTGCATCGGATCACAAAGGAGTTTATTTATTTATTGCAGATATTAAACCTTCAAGTAAAGTAAATATTAGTTGTGAGCGTTAATCGTTGGATAGAGTTTGATGATAATATCATTCTTAATAATGAAACATTCCTTCCTAATTATGACCATGCTATACGAAAATGGCTCGCTCGAACTCCGTACATTACAAGAAAAAACGAAACTTCTAGGATCACTCACATGTCCTTATATCCACAGCATTTTTTTGCAGAAACCCTTTTTTGACATAGTGATAGAACTTATCGACTCAAAAATTACAATAACAAATCTTAAAACAATATTAGTTTCAATTTTCTAGCAGAGGCCAGTTTGGCGTAAAAAAATGTTTACCTTGATGTGGAGTATCATTTTGAAGGTCACAAGTATAACAAAAATATTTCTTTTCAGAATTCTCACAAGTTTTCAACTCGAAATATTTCAGAAAATATTCATAAAATCGTGTTAAATACGACCACTTTTCCAAAAATGAACTAAAGTTTTACGAATCATTGAACTAAAGTTTTTCGAAAAACTAGCGTGTAATCTGGAACTTTGTAAAATTTATTAAACAATATATTTACGTGATAAATAATAATATTGATATTTGCAAATAGTTTAAAGGAATGTCATGTAAATAAATGTCTACGGAATCCTCGGAGTGCGAGGTCTACTAAACAGGTTTTTTTTCTATTTTGTATCACTAATATTCTGTATAGTAAAGTATGAAACATTTTAATGCATTTTACCACTACAGTGTAGGATCGAGTCGCAATCAAATTACATATTGTTTATCAAATGTCTGAATAACATAGACATTCGAAGTAATGTTGAATTTCCATAACCCTCTGTCATAAGGACACATGATAACATATGAACTAACTTCCGAATCCGATCGAACGTCCAAATAATTATTGAATGATTTTTTATTTACATAAAAAAATCTAAATAATTTGAAATATAAATGAAACCGTAATTTTTGATATGATTACTTACATTCCCATAAAAATTTTCGTGCAAATATCCAGCGACCATTTTTAAAAAGTTATTTAAAAAAACTATCTCATAAGGATGTAAAATTGAAAGGATTGTCCTGAAAAATAAATAAAAATATAAACAAATTTGAAGCAAATAATAAAATCCCCGTAATTTTCGTAACCATCGCTTTATACTTAAACATTGTGATAATTATATGAATCTTCCCACTGATCACTTATACTAAATTATACTGAAAGTGCTCGAAATTGATCAAGGAACCATACTGTAATTTTGAAAATGGAACTCAATTATTTATAATCCTTTTAAAATTACAACACGCTTGTTTGTCTTATAATTTTAGCATAATATAAAATTATGGGTTTGAGAAAAAATTTAATTAAAAAATTTTAATTTTTATACAATAATATTACTACTTAGACTCTTACAACTCTCATTGAGATGGCAGTCATTATCGAAGGCATCAAAATAAATTAGTTACCAATTACTGTTTAAAACCACTTGTCAGATTATTAAGCATGTCACTATGGAAGTGACCACATTAAGCCACGTTCACTCTATGCAACCTATATAATAATACCTGCATATCCCATATAGTATGACAATTTCTGACTTATTTTATATTTTTCATTCTCGCTTAAAGGAAATCATTTTTATGGCTTCTTGGTCTCTCTACTGTAATTATCCTGGTTTGGCATTTCATTTTTAGGCCAAGTTAATTTTAGATCAAGACGAGCTGTAAATTTTAAGATTTTTTACGAGTTGTAAGTTTACCTTGAATTATAAATTTTTACTTAATTTAATTTTAATTTCGTAAGGCGATAATCCTTTTAAACTCATTCGAAATAATTCTATTTTACATGAGAATGATAATTCAGATTAATTATTTTGTCAAAAAATAAGTATTAAGATCTCTCATGTTATAACAGGAAGAATACAATATACATTTAATTTAGTAGATCGGTAGAAATTATTCAAAAAATATTTTATTTTAAAAAGTTTCCAAAAATTGCCATCTTCAAAAATACACTCAATTTTTTTTTGAAATAGCTATTATATCTACAAAATATAAAATGAACGTATATAACATATCTTCACACTACAACAGCAAAAGGTTGTTGTCTAATTGTTTCTTTACCTGATCATATAAAACCGAGGGAACAAACCTGTTCCATAAGTGAATAGTTATCGAAGAGGCTCACGTTATCCTGCTTATGTTACGCTATCTAATAAAATACAATCATAAGTGTCGCGTGTGCACCACAAATTTCTTTAAATTATTCCTCGTGTTAGAATATACATACTCTTAAAACTCGTACACTAATATTTTTTATTTATTATGAAAGATCTAAAATAATTACGTGAAGGTTTTTTGCAAAGGGAAGTAAGAGCAATAACCAAAAATTAAAATACTATTCTGAGATCAAGCAAACAAATCATATAAACGCTATGCAGCGAAATTCTCGGTAATGTAACTGGGTTCTGTTACAAAAACTGTATGTTTATTTCTTAACTGTGTGTTTTATATATTTCTTTTGACTATTTACAATTTTAAACTTGCCAAATTATACTTGGCAGCGCGTATGCTGCAACTTGACTACTTAGCAATATGGCAGAGTTAGCTGCGTTTTGTTTTATAATTTTAGTTTGATGTTATCTTTTTTCTTAGTTAATTAAATTACATTGTTTCTAAATTCTTTTACTTTAAGCTTTCATTTGATAGATATCACGAGACGTAAAAAAAAAAGTTTTATTCAGTTTTAAAAATTGTAAGTAACTTACATTAGTGTTACACAGAGGATTAGGAGAAATAGTTTTAATTCTCAGATATAAAATTGGGTCAGCTGTCCTGGGTTATATCAAATTTTAATAACGTTTAAAACCGTTTTATATGGGCTTCTAATATTTATTGTTTGTAAGTATACGTTAGTCTTTTTATAAGTTGCTTTCACAAAGTGTATGTCTATAAATTCACCGTAATAAACAGTGAGTAGATAAAATTTCCTCACTTCAGAAAATATTTTTGAAATATAACAAATAATAACAAGCATGCATGAACAGAAAAATTATTTTCAAGAATTTTTTTTCCCATTATTTCACTGATATAGTATCAAAATCCACCAAATTTTGACAATTACAATACTTCCTTATGTTTGTAAAGATTTAAAAAAAAATCATAAAAGTACTTGAAAGTACTAAGTGATCATTAAATGAGGACACAAAATGGTGCGATTTGAATGCTCCTTCGTGAATCTCTTAATAATATTAAATAACTTTCTACGAAAATATTACTGGTGACTTATTCGCATAAAATCATGTTCACATTATTGACCCTATCACATCAACATGATTACCCGTCTAAATCACAATAATTCTGACCAATTATGGCATTTTCTTTCATGTTCACATTGTTGACCCTATCACATCAACATGATTATCCGTCTAAATCACAATAATTCTGACTAATTATGGCATTTTCTTTCATGTTCACATTGTTGACCCTATCACATCAACATGCTTATCCGTCTAAATCACAATAATTCTGACTAATTATGGCATTTTCTTTCATGTTCACATTGTTGACCCTATCACATCAACATGATTATCCGTCTGAATCACAATAATTCTGACTAATTATGGCATTTTCTTTTCAACATCTTTTATCCACATTGAACTTTTTGTTACTTACTAGTTATTCTACAACATTAAGCATACAATTTTTGTTATATTTGCCACACCTTTTCTTTCGAGGCAAAACTAATTTCCGGTCAAATTGAGTCATGAATTTCAATTGGTATACTGGTTAGTCTTAAATTGATAATTGTTAATCAATTTCAGTTTATTTCCGTAATACGATGTACCTTTTCAATTCTAGTGAAACAATTCTTGCAATACATTATTACGTCGCTATAGAAAAATTATAATTTAAGCTGATAATTTAATAATCGAAAAAGTAATAAAGAGACGAAATTCAAAAGACCTTGCATATAGACAAATTATCTAAAATACGCCATCAAATTAATTGTAGTTAATGCCTTAATTAAAATACGTTTGAAACTTTACTTTTATTTAATAACACAACTAATTTAACAATTAATAATTTACTATTCTATGAAAGTATCTCTTCTACTTTAAACTAAAAATAATAAAGTTTGCTTTTTCCATGATCGCTATAGGTTAAATCTCTGCTTACCTCTATTTTACGTAGATTAATACTAATGGAAGTAAATAAATTGTAGCATAAAATGTCACAAACATTAATTGAAATTAATTTCGGAGTATCTTGTAAAAAACCTCTAAAAAGAAAGGTGAAGATTTTTATGAAATTATAATTATTATTTATGTGAATTGTTATTACGGTGTTGACGTACAAATCTTTTATCCAGACTTCGAAACGACATAAGAAAGTTTAAACGAGAGTTTCATATTTTTTTTCATTTCTTGACTGATGTAAACCAGTTATGTATCTGTTAAAAAAATCACAAATCGTCTAAGCTTTAGCGTTAATTTGGTAGTCTAATAGGATTTACCAACAGCCCCATAAAAAAACGTGACAACTGACATTTTTCTATAAGAAATATTCGAATTTTCCATTTCCTGCCACATTTGTTGCTAAGGTAATCATTATTCGTTCCTTCCTGCGTTTCTTATATTGGCACGTTTTATTCTTTAAAGTGATGTTTTATTTGATAACTTAAAGAAAAGAGCTATCACATCAGCATTGAAGACGCATTTTGTGTTGTAATTATTTAATAAATTAAACAAACTAATTTCCACACATCATCAAGATTACCACTGACACTGGCACTTCCACAACAGATATTTTAAAAATAATGTCGTTACTTAGTTTGAATTAGTTAAGCGAGCTATTTCTTTTTTGTAAAAGCATCATTACCGGGTAAGTTGTCTGACCTTTTATTATCGAACTTCTTACTTTAACGACGTTATCTCTACAATACTTAACCGTATTTAAAAAACACTCATCAAAATCTGAATATTACTCATGCCGTATTCTCTTTTTTTTAAATTGTACCCAATTCCCTCTTTTGTAAAACGTTTTCTAATTATAATGAAATCGTCGTTATTGTGCGTGCAGGAATTCCCAATTCAGCAGCAATCTCTTTGTTCACCCTTGATCCTAAATTCATAACATGAATTATTTTAACTTTATTCTGAAATGTTAGAATCTAAAGTTTTGAATTGCCATTGAAGTTAAGTAATAATATAACAAATGGAATGAGCCAAATAATTTTTTGTAAGTATAAAGAAAACGAGGAACAAACGTTCCAGAATAAAGTCATGTCTATATATATAGAGGCAAATTAAGATTTAAGATATCAGTTTTATGCAAATCATAGAGGTACGTAAGAATATGTCAACTTGAAAATAAATTAGAATAATAAAAGCCATATTTTTAGAAATCATTTGGGAGCTTGACGATTAATTGGAGTTATAAATGTAGCGTTGATGCACCAATCCCCTGAATTTGTCTATATATGATGCACAGGTCAGTTAGTAAGAATTTTTTTACAGCGTCGGTATTTTCTATAGCTCTGGTTATCGCGGAACGACATGGCCTTTTATCGGCGTTTAAACTGCAATTGACTTTTAAAATTCTTTACACCACCGAAATACAGTAGAGAGAGAAGGAGTCATCAGCGAATATTAGATATTTCTTCATGGTAGTCCCGCTACAGCAAGCCACATTTGAAATTATAGTAAAATATTACCCTCCAGTCACAGTGACTGAGATACCCCACTTTCACAACATATACACATATACATGCACATACGTACACAAACACATGCACGTACTCACACGTGCACGCGCACGCGCACGCGCACGCACACACACACATACATATATACACAAGCATTATCATTGGCGACAATATGTAACGAAATACCAGGCAGATATGAGGGGTGGCGGAGTTTAACTTTGTTAATATCTTTACTGAACAATTTCGAAGCATATTTTCGGGTGACATAAGCTCAAATTACCTTCCAAAAATTTTAAATATGCTAAAATAAAAAACGCTCTTTAAAACTACTTATCGCATGCACATATACATTAGAAATTATTTTCTTTAGTTTAGGACTTACTTCAAGGCCTTACCTAGGATTTTTCTCGCCAAATTAGATTACGACTTTGGTTTGTCTCGATATTTATAGTTTAGAAACTAGGTAATGGTGATGGGCATACGGATAAAGAACTAAGCAGGAGCAACAAATTTGTATCCGGATGCTTCGAGTACGGAATTCTAAAAATGATCTTTATTTCATTTAAAATTACGTTTTTAATTAAAATTAAATTTAGGTTATTGCTAGAAAGACCAAATGAATCAATAACAACCCAAGCGCAGCCCAAGATAGTCTACAGTTCTACACTTACAAATGGCGGTGCCAAACAAAACTTCACAAAAGAAATAAGTAAAGACGAAACTAAGTCTGCAAGCGAAGACGGCAACCACAGCCAGCGTAAACTGCGACAAAGGAAGGTTACCGTGCAACAGGCCAGAACCCCCAAGCGGAAAAAATGAACAGAAATGTAAGTCGTTCTTTACGTATAGTATTAATTCGTTTGAATAGTTTCAAATTATGGTTGTGAGAGCTTCTAGTTTTCAAAATGGAGACAAATTAATGTACCAACTTAGAGACCACATCACTTATAATTTAATTTAATAACTCCTGCCATCAGTTTCCAATTATTATTTTTACACATTACCTGATGTCGATTTATTTAAATCAGTACTTACTATGTAAATAAAAATAAAGTAAAAAATATTTTTAGCACATTTCGAACGAGACTTTTGTTTTACGCCAATAAACCTATTGGCACTGTTTAAAAGGAGAATGATAGTGGTTGAAACATGTTTAACAAATATATATAGAGAATAAGTTTATTAATTAGCTTTAAAACATTTTAAAAAGACTTATTATGTCAATACTGAATATTTTGGTTCAGTTTCATTTGTAAGACTGTTTAAAAGCTATGATTTCAAATATTTTTATTTTATCTTGCAACCCCTCTGTGGCATAAAATAAGTCACAAGTTAACTAATTTATGTGCATCGCTACGAATATATGTCACGAGAAATAATATTAATAAAAGAAATTAAAGAATTATTTTCAAACAATACCTAATATAAAATCAAATTACGAAAAAGGATTAAGGCGGAGAACAAAATAATGAAACCGCATGTCACAAGTATGCACAGCACTTTTAGTGTACTGCACGTGCATCTCCATGATATTTATTAGTTTAAAAAAATGGAATATCTGTTTAATTAATTAGTTAAAACCTCAAAACCGATGATTGATATTTTTCACATTTTAAGATTTTATTATTATATCATATTGGTTTCAATAAAGATTGAACTTTTTTCTTAGTATATGATATTTAATACCACGGTAGAATACCAATAAAACTAGCAAAATTACATTATTTTAATGAATTCAAAATTAATGACTAAAACCTTTAAGACCATTGTGATATTATTTACCTATATTTTAGTTGCCATTTTAATTTATTAACCCAATTTAAAAAAAAAAACAACTAACGTTTCATTTATATCTTATCCATAACCAAGTTATGTACCTTTACAATTTCGCAATGTCCATCTGTATATCACAGCCCGTTTACTCACTGACTATTGGAGCTATAAAGCGGAAATTTTGGGATTGTTAAACAGGGTTATAACAGTTAAAAGTTTGGAAATAAAATGTTATAAAAAGTTTTCTTTAGGCTACCTCGTAAAATAGGTGATTTTTTCATATTGTTGTATATCTCATATTGTTGTATATCGTTGTATAGGGCTTTGTATACCCCTTACGGTTATGTCATGAACACGTTTTCCTACAGGAATTAGTTTACGATACTCAAAGCTTTACTCTACCAAATGAACCGTTATTTTTTAATATCTGAAAATTATTTACAATAGCGTATTACCAATTAAATGAAACTATGTGATGCAGTATTAGTTCTACTTTCTTTAAGTTCTTTACCACGACCTAAGTTTCGTTGTTTTACAACATCTTCAAGTGGGCTATTAGCAAAGATTCTTTGCTAATAGCCCACCTGAAGATGTTGTAAAACAACGAAACTTAGGTCGTGGTAAAGAACTTAAAGAAAGTAGAAATAATACTGCATCACGTAGTTTCATTTAATTGTGAATAATGAATTTCTACAAAATTAACGCTAAATATATTCAATAGCGTATTATATAAAACGAAATTAAAAGAAAAATATTCCCAACTATGTAGGCTCCACTAATTTATGAGTAACATTCGATCAACTAATAACTTGTATCTTTTTACAGACCCTGTAAAATGTTCATAGGAACCCTATACAAATAACCTTAATTTACTACAAAAATAACGTATTTTAAAATACGTATTTTCTACAGTTCAGCCAAATGTCCAAACAGTATCGCAGTGAGGTTTATAAATAATTTGTTGTCAAATAACGCATATATGAATGATTTAAAAAATACTATCTCCATAATGATCATAATTCTTGGTTTAAATTAATATATGACGCAATTTATCGATCCATATTACGAACATTTACCTCAACAGGATATACCACCTCGGTTCAATACAGATGCCATTTTTTTCAAATTTTCCTTATGAAGTTCATCGTCTATATTGACACGTTTTAATTTTTACTAAAACACCTATGTACACATACAGTTGTACTGACTACAGAACCCTGCTCTGCGCGTGCGCTGTCAAGCACGTTGCCAGTTTTTTTGGTTAATGTAATCTAGTTAATTGTTAATAAAATAAATAGTAATAAAAGTTAATTAATTCCAATAATGTATGTGGTAATAATACTCCATTAATAAATTATAATAACTATGTAAGTGAAGGGAGAAATGGTTGCGGGTGCATTTCCCAGTTAGAATATTAAGTCAATAAAATAATATTTGAAAGAATTGCACAAGACAATAAAATCTGTGAAAGAAATTTCTAGAATACATAAGGCTAATTATTGTTAAATGTTGTAGCGTTATCATGTCAGAAATAGCGCCGTATAATTCTGATCTCGACTAACGCGTAGAGTTTCTAGGCTATAGCTTTAATAAGTTAACCGTAAATGATTCTTATATAAAAAAATATTGAAACGAAATCAAATCATGATTCCTTTTTTGCTAATAATTATAGTCAAGGAACTAATTATTTAAAAGCTAAAAAATTACAATGAAGAAATAAAATGTCCCCAGATATACATGATATTAATCAGTACCTTGGTCTAAATATTCGAAGGCCTGCGCCGAGAATTATTTTATAACATAAGAAAATTCAATTATCAATTATATAAAATTTAAAAACATGCTTGTACTGTCACGGTGTAAATAAATACTATGATCACTATGTAAATAAATTCAGCTCGGGGTACCAGCGCCCGGTAACTGATGTCAGGTAAATAGCGGAAGTCAAATATTAAGTGCAACTCTCCGGTCACGCTGCTAACAAACACAGTTGCCACAACTCCGTGTTTACCTAGAACCTTTTAGCACTTATTTAAGTAACTGCTTATGACTAAGATGCTTTTAATTCAACATAACGTAATATGAAATATAATTTCACAGATTTATTAGTTATTACAATAACTAATAAATTTTAAAAATGTTTCACTTGAAGATCAAACTCTGCTTCTTAATTATTCTAATTTCTACGTTCTGTGACCAGCATATAATATTAAAAAAAAACTAAAATAATCGTTTTATAGCAGCATATAATATTTAAAAAAACTAAAATAATCGTTTTGTTTCCTTTTATATGTTTTCGCAATTTCGTAAGCCCGAACCGCTCAAAATCTACCAAAACCGCTTTCTTAAGTATAATCTTAGCCTGGGTCATGCTCAAAACAAAAACAATAAACTCTTTGAGAAACAAAAACAGTAAAAAAACTTAAAGATAGTATTCTCTCACTACAAAAAACTTTCCCTGTAAAAAGACATTAGCAGTAGAACTAGAAGGGATATATGCATAGAGATTACTATATCACTATAAAGAAACGTAATTTTAAATAAAACGACGAAAAAATGTACGCCTGTGCGGATATAAACAAATTTAATTTGTAGAAGACCACCGACAATGATGGCCGTCCTCATATATCTATCCGCATTCTAGTCGCTTACTCAAGGACTTACAGATATAGGACAGATAGGATGGGCTTCTTCCATAAAGCATTTTACACTGATCGGCACCAGCACGACCCTGGTCACACGTCACTAGCAAGCTTCCCAATGTTCTTGTCCAACATGTATTACGTAAAGTACATTATAGTAAGTAATGTCACAAAGTGCAGTAGTGTGTGGGTGAGGGCGCGGTAGACGCAATGTAAATTATTTCGGGGAATGTTTCATGTTTCATCTTCACGTGTTTTAAAACACGATATTTTCACATCATTTGAGTAAGTCAAGACCTAGAGCTGAATTAAAATGGAAATAAATTCAGTACAAATAAATTCTTTGCTTACATGTAGGTGTTGACAAGAAATACTTTAATTTCTTGTTTAAAAGGCTTCCATCGGTACTTTGTCGTTTCCAGCGCCCTACCAAAGCCAGTGATTTTACAGTGCCAGCCGATGTAAAAACATCGATACACGACGTACAAAAAAGTACCTAAAATTTTGAATGAAACCCATGCAACCGACTTATCTAACGCACCTAACATTATCGGCACATAGACGGCCCGTGGATGGCGCTATGTAGTGAACATCGTCATCCATAGATGGTGTTGTAATAGATAAATATTGATTAAATTATTTAAAAAAAATTATAAAATTCATTAATTAAAATAATATTTTCATTTTCGTATTTATAAAAATTGTTAAATAACACTAACATTTCACAAGACATACGTATATTTGAGATTTTAAAATTGAAATATTCTAAAAATTTGCAATTAGAAAATCATACTCAAGTGGTTTCAAAGTTTTTATAACTTCAAGACTATTTAAATAGTTTATTATCTGGAAACTTGCAACACTGGGTTATGATTGGTTTATTTACACGTACAGCTAAAGATGAAGATGAATGGTTACACAAGGACATGTAATACATGTAAGTATGTCATTGCTTATTGCCTGATTTATTTCATTAACGCAAATTTCATAATTTCAAAATTTCATCCAAAAACCGAGGTATAATTATTGATTACGATTTTCAATAGCAAAAAAAATTTCCTATTGGCAAAAACAAAACAAAACAAACAAAAAATTATTCTTTAAAAAAAACAGCTTTCTGTTTTTTCTTGAAATCAAGGAGATACTTACATAATTTTCTGAAATAAATGTTGCACAGTATGAAGACAGCTTCTTACTACTGATTTATGTAACGTTCAAGGCCGCAGTCCGTATAGGTAATATAAAACTTATCAATGAATTATTTTTTTCTAAATCTAAGATATCTCTACATATTATTCACAATGCGAAGAGATCACGACACAGTACTATTGATAAAAAAAGAAATAATTAAACACAACTTTGTAGCACCTGCTTTTTTGTTTACGTTTCAAAAATAAGGTATAATTTCTTATTTGTTGGTACATAATAAGAGAAATTACGTTAGCCAATCTAGTAAGGTATAATATGGTCCACGTTGAGTTAATGTGGAGTTGTCCAATAAAAAGTGTTAGCTCTGTGATCAAGCCCTATCCCCCTTTATCATACGATACTTTTCAAAGTGAGCATTTCTCAGTTTGTAACATCGAGTACTACCGAAAACACATGTGTACGAACGAATACATTTGTTGTGTATTGCGTAGTTTAAGCCAGTTACAAAAACCTTTTCCTGCTCTTGAAATTGGCAGAGAAAAATAATGACCTGCCGACTTAGAGATTTGATTTGGATTCATAGTATCCACTTTGGGTTATTCTGGTTCTCATACATGAAGTACGAAAATATTTTAATTAGTAAGATAAACTATAGAATTGTTCAAATGAATTTGAAATTATTGTTTTATCGATGTTATATTCTTAGTCGTTTTGTAGCTCAGATTTTACGCAGTTTTAAAAGACTTTATGCGAAAGGATTAACAAAATTTTAATACGATTAAGAGAAATACTCAAATCGTTGGTAACGTGATTAACTCGATAATTAAGAGAGTGTCATTGTGTTTGCAATAAGATGGATAGTATTTTCAATACACACATTCAAAGCTAATCAAATATTAAGTGAAGTAATTTTTCAATGAACATTAAGTGAACAAAAATTTCATTGAAATATTTTTCTATGCAATATTTTACAAACTATTTAAGTCATGTGATAAGTCATTTCCGCATAACTACAACATCTGTGAATACATTATTAATGTAATTTATTATGTTTTTAATAATCATGTTTCATGTCATTTAATAAATAAAGGAAATTCGATATTTAGGTTCATAATGGCGCGGGTGTAGTGAAATAACAATATTCCTTCAAGTGCTCGAAATAGCGCTATTATTATATTAATTCTCATCTGTTCGGTAAATTCAATAAAAGAGAATATATATATAGTGGCCGTATGTAACGGCTAGCATGAACTTGTGTGCGTATGGAGCGACTCGCCAAATCTTCACTCCGTGTAAGTACCGGACTCCCCGTGCAAGTATTGTATGTGTTAAAAAGAGTTGTGTGTAATATTTTTTTTGCACTCAATTAGAGAAAAGAAACACTCTCTTTTACGTTTTATTTCAACGACAATTCCTTTATAGCCATCGAATAGCGTCTTTCTCCATCCGACATTTCTTCCCAGACACCGTGTATAGTCGAACACAGCATATCTCAGATGACATTTGTCTTAAGTTACATGTTTTAGTCCTATCAAATATGTATCAGCTATGCTGATATGAAAATATTTAGAAGTAATTACCACCACTACAATATTCCAGTCCACGATACTAAAACTCATCGACGTATATAATGCAAGGTTACAGAAAAATTTCTACCCAATTAAGCGCCGGTCGCTCCGCGTCTATGAATATGAAAAAGATCACTCAGTAATATATAATTGAAATAGTTGGTTGCTGTGGAAATTCGAACTGAGTTCCATCTATGCTTTGAAAACAAGAAAGTTTTATTTTACTTGAGGTGCACTGCGGCATGTAAAGCGAAAGATGACATTTCTTTTTACTACGCCTCAGTTTTCTATTTGTCTAGATCAAATCTTGCAGTGTATTATTTAATCCACTTCCATATGATCAATCAACTTCAAATTTAGCGTTTATGCGAAATATGCGTAACAATACAATTTTACATCTTCATTAGCAAAAATTAAAAATGGCGGTTGGTTTGCTGGTACAGATCGATTCTTGTAATCGATTCTTCGTCCGTTTCCACATAATCTATTCATTTAGAATTTTTCGTAGTTTACGTAGTAATACTGATCAACACTTATGTGCAAAAAAACATTAAAAAGCGGTCAAAAAATGCGGCAAATTGTTATTTTTGGTTCAATATATTATACCAATATGCAGTTGTTGCTGGGGCGGCATATGCGTATGCTACATAATACAATACATAAAATTAACGTAACTTCCTTAGTGCATTATTGGTGCCCTTAACATGAAACATGAAACAAAAGCCTACGTTTTTCTCGATATATAATTTTACAACCAGATTAATTCCATAATAATCAGGTTAAAGTCAAACAGTAACTATTTCTAATATAATAATTACTGGTTTAACTTGCAAAATTTATATAGTAACATAAAAGTAATCAGTTGTTACACGTGATCGCATCACTTACACCGAGCACCAGCAGACACTAAGCGGATCACACGGCTCACATCTTCCGGAATGACCTATGTACTCTAAATGCTACAAGTGTTATCTTAATTATATGCGGAACAATCATATAACGTAGAATTTGCTCTGGAAATACAGCAATCCATATTATTGCATTAATGAATGTCTAATCTCTAGCATTTACTGTTTCACTACGTGAATTACACTAATAAATGTCAAAGACTTATCTGAGTTAGCATAAAAAAGGACAATCTCAAGAATTTGACCTCTCACACAACATAACCATGGTGCCTGCCTTAACGCGGTAGTCATCTTTTTCTATTGCATGCACGTAGCCTGCCAGTAACTTTCTAAAGTATGGAAATACATTCAGTTTTTTTTCTCCTGAATATATATTCCGATTATAATTTTTAAAAATACTGAAAATAATTAATATGAATAGCATGCAATTTATCAGGTTTCAATTCAGTTTTGCCACAATTCTGGTAGTATTTAAGTTTTAAAATGTTCAGTGGCATAAAACAAGGGCAAAATGTATTTTAGAAATCAGAAATTTGTCGTTCCGTTTGTTCTACTAAGCATTATCAAAGAAAAACAATTTGTAAACTAATCAACAATGAATATATACATGAGATTATCCGCCAACAAATTCCATTTTAACAGTCAACGCATAACTTCAAGTTAGAGTCGGTATTTTATTAAAAATTGTTAAAAATAAGTTCTATCATGTCATTAATTTCTTTAAAAAACTGGGTCAATTACGGGTATTCAAGGCTATTTTGCTATTCGTTATGAAGTAAAATCATTTTAAAAGCCAAAAAAAATATTTTACAATTAATAAATCCTTAATTTACTCGTCAAATCATTCATATTATTATACTAGAATCATTCTGCGACAAAAGTAGTTAGACTTAATGACATTTTATTAATAAGCTTAGTCTCAATAAATTCCTTTCTTGAAGTCTAGAACGAAGAATACCAAATAGACAGACTTGCCAAATAGAGAATTATAAATTTCGGACAAAATAATTTAATTTATACGGTTGAATTAAGTTTGGTTCCTTCAATGAACTCCCAATAGTTTCATAATCTAAAACGTAGTTTCCGTCTGTAAAAGACAAAGTTACTCAGTTTTATCATCATCTCTTAAAACTGTGGATAATATTACCGTTACTAACACTATTACAGGTAATTCTTTACAACGTGGCTTTGATGTGGATTCAATAGTTACCGTTGAATACTCTATTTCATTTTAATTTATTTAGAAAAGGTCTCACATTTTATTTAGGCAAAAGTAGTAATTGTCAGCCTTGTTCAGGCCAATTTGTTCATGTTAAAATTATTTTTACAATTAATGATATTGATCGTTTTTAAGATTTTGTATCAAAATGGTAAAAAGTGATCCTTATCTCTTGACTATTTTTCTAAGAAACAATAAATCCATCTTATAAATGCCACTTGAAAATTTTGGCATAATTATTTAATTTACTGTCCGTTACCCTGTAAAAAATGTTTTTTTGAAAATGTTTTCCTGAAAAATGTTTTCTTTAATCAAATTCCATTCTTAGCACGAGCGGTATCAATTTTTATTTGAAAATTAGTTCCCATAATTTTTTTGTATTTTATCAAAAAATTACTAAGAAAAGTATACTCTCTCCCCCTTGATTTTGGAACTTAGAGGGCCATAATGCGTTGAATTGTTTATGTGAATGAAAAATCACTAAAGACTATTTATATGAAAATTTTATACAAGGCAAATGAAGTAATCGAATTTTTTTCAGTATCATGTTTTAAGAATTTTAAAACTATATTTTTTCAGATTTTTTGTAAAATAGTTCCAAGGATATTGATGAAAATTTTAAAAAATTGCCTCCCCCCTAGTGCGAGTTCTACATGTGTCCATGGCTATTTATACATGAAAACGTTTAGAAGCAATATCGACCTCTAATTACGGTCGCAAAATACAGTCAACATTACAGTCATGAATTGTTCGCTTGAAAAATATAGGTATACTAAACCAAGCATTATACAATATGTTTCCATCTAACTAGACACCAGTTGTGAATGCTTTGATGACGCCCATGAATACTTAAAAAGTAGCTCGACAATTTATAACTGAAGTTGTTAATCGCCATGGCAACTCTAATTGATTTTCGCCTGGGTTCCGAATACAAAAATGTTATTTTAGTTCGTTTTCACTATAGTCGTAATGGGAAAATGTAAATTTATTGTTATATTTTTTGTACTAAGATGAAAGTTATATTAATAAAGCTCGCACTGCGTTTCTTTCTACGTATCTCTATATATATTATCAATAAATCTCTCGTCAAATAAGATAGACAAAAAGGTTGAGTTTACTTATGAATACCACATAATTAGTCAAGCACACTGACTTGCTTGTACGCAGTAATTTGTCTTGGTGCCAATTTAAAATAATATGAATTGAATTATTTGCATTTAAACTTTTAATGACCTTATCCAGCAGATATTGAATGGAAAATTCTTTATATCATATTATATTTGGCTTATAATTATATCCCTAAGGACGTTATATGTAATTTGGCAATGTATGATTTATTAATATATGATTTATTATACAACGTTATTAGCCATACGAACGAACCAAAGAACGGTATTAAATTTTCGTAGATCTAATTGTTATATATATAAATATATATATATATATATATATATATATATGGGTGTGTGTATATATATATATATATATGTATATATATGTGTATATATAAAAATTAGATCTATGAAAATTTAATACCGTTCTTTGGTTCGTTCGTATGGCTAATAACGTTGTATAATGAATCAAAACTTCTCAATTCACATGGCTATGTAATCAAATATCAATCACTTAATAGTTCGCAATATATCACTTGTGAACATATATTATTGGTATTTGAAATACACTTTGTTAGAAATCAGAATTCCGTACTTTTAAGTAGGTAAGTGAAGGAAAATAATCAAAACTAAATACTAATAATCAATATCAAACATAATAACAAATCCATTTTAAGAGTCCAAAGAAAGGGAATTGTATATTATTATCTGTTGTATAAAACCCAAATACTCTCTTACTGATTTATTGCCATATATGCCGAATCAAAAAGCCTATGTACTGAAAATATGTTTCTCTTGGTTTCTATGTACATACTAGGAACTTTTTTTCCAAATTGGAATGGTAAAAATTATATGGAAATTTTGATAATTAGAGATAAATTTTCGTCAAATAAACACCTCCAGTTCAAATACATGGTGTAAGTTTTGCCTGATTTGTTGTTCATTATCGTCAGTAGTCTCATAAACCGCCTCCTAGAAATATTCTCATAGGAAATAGTCGAATAGATTGAGGTCTGACGAACGTGGTAGCCATACAATTGTACCGCCACGTCCTATCCATCGATTTGAGTAAGTTGCATTTAAATGTTCAGTTACTTGTCGAGAAAAGTGGGCCGGCGCACCATCGTGCTGTAGCCACCTCCTATCAAGTACATCTTATGGTATTTCATTCAATAGAATTACAAGTTTATCTCTTAAAAACCATAGATCACGCACTCCATTAAGGTGTTCAAATGGACAGATAATTTTGTCATCCAGGATTTTAGCCCACAAATTGACTCCGAACTGATGTTGAAATCTATCTTCCCTTAGTATGCGGGGATTCTCGGTGGCCCATTAGTGTATATTGTGCATATTAAATACTTCCATTCTTTTAAAAAATTAGTCACCGCTCCATAAATTTGACTTTAAAAAAAGCAGATCTTGCAGCAACTCCCGACAAAAATCTATTCATCGTTGATAGTCAGTAGATAGCAGTGTTTGCACCCGTTTTACATGGTACGGATACAAATTATTTCTTCTTAAAATACAGCGTCCTGTACTTCTTGCGACACCAGTACGTCGAGAAACCGCCGAATACTATTAGAAGGAGATTCTTCCACTTCGGCTCTCTTCTCACTTGATGCCTATCAACATTTCTAGGTCTTCTTTTAGGAACTACATTCCCGATAAATCGATCTCTAAATATGCATTATTTAATAAATATGCATTATTTACACGAAGAAAGACTCTGTTCACTGGATAGCCTTCTCATTAGGATAGCGCTTGCGACACGTACGTGCAGCGTGCCGAGCATTCCCAACACATAGCCTGTAAATGAAATACATTTCTGCATATTCACGAGAAGTATAGATTTGAGGCATTTTGCAATGCAGTCGGTCAAACAATATCCAAATCACAACCACACACAAGATCCAATTCAAACGTAGGTCAACAAATAAAACAATGGTAAGGACTAACAACAGGAACAAACAATCGCTCGGAACTAACAACAGTAAAAAAAAACGTTGTTAATTCCGAGCGATAAGCAAGTCACTAAAGGTCCCTAAAGGAGCGAAGTTGTTGAGGGAAGGAGTAGAGGAGGGTCGCTTGATGGCTAAGAACGATAAAAAGACCATACGAGTGGGAAAGAGATAACGAAACAATTCTGATAAGCAGTTGTTTTGATCGCAAGAATATCTACAAATGCGGAGTCATTTCAATAAAGCAGGTATATTTCGAATGTTTACAGAATTAATTATAACAGTGTTACCTTTTTTGAAACTTTTTCTCTTTTTCTTTGGTTTCAATACATTTTTTACACCAGCATTATTCAAAAATTACTTTTCATGTTTTGTAATTGAAAAAATGCACAAGTTTCAGTGTTTAATGTTTATGTTCCCAATAATAACGAATGAATAACATTTTAATCAGAAAGACGAATGTTCTCTTAAAGATCTTGGATGATAAAAAAGCAGAAATAGTAATATTACCTAATAAAATATTTATTGTTTCGTATGTGTAATAACCCCTCTATCGCCGACATTTCGTACGGGACCACTCCTTACGGGACAATTATATACAGGATATATTAGGTTGGCTAGTAAGTTTTTAGCCACAACTTCGGAACTTTTCTAGAAAGTTTCCCGAAATTTCTCGGTTTTACTATAGGGTATAAATAGGCCAAAGTGCAGTCAGTTGACAACAGTCAACGCTGAAGCTTTAAGTGAATTATATAAAATATAATGGAATTAAATCTGATCAAATACGCAATCTAGTATTTAAGGAATTTCATCTGGGTCATGATACCAAGGCTGCCACAAATAATATAGGTCATGCGATGGGCGAGTTCACGGCGTCCTACGTAACGGCAAAGATTTGGTTCAGAAAGTTTAGAAAAGAGGACTTTGATCTTGAGGACGAACTCCGTACCGGACGTCCTGTTGAATTAGATGTTCAACGATTACGACGCCCAATTGAGGAGGATCTTCGATTGACGGCTCGTCAATTGGCAGATGAGCTACACTGCGGCCATGGCACCATAGAAACACATTTGCACGAATTGGGAAAAGTTTCAAAATACGGTGTGTGGATACCTCACGATTGTTATCATATCACCTTCAATGCAAAATTGATACTTTCAACAGTTTTTAACATTGAAATGTAACTTCGATTGGCGGAATCAGTTATTAACTAGCGATGAGAAGTTGGTTACGTTCATTACCAATACACGCAAACGTCAATGGCTGGATGTCAGAGAAACAGGAGTTTCAGTATACAAACCTGAAATAAGTGCCAAAAAGTTGATGCTCAGCTGCTGGAGAAATGTTACGGAAATTATTCATTGAGAGTTCTTTCGAGAGGGATCTAAAATTAATGCAGATATTTACTGTGAACAATTGGACAGATTGGCTAACAAATTTAATAGTCAACAGAATCCAGTTTATTTTCTACATGATAATGCTAGACCACATATTGCAAAACGTACACATGATAAGTTAGAGAAGCTCGGTTGGGTTCTACTCACTCATCAGCCATATTTGCCGGATATTGCGCCCTCTGGTTACCATTTATTCAGGGCTCTAAGTAATCACCTAAAAAAACTAGACATTAAAGGAGATTTCCAAAATGACCTCGCAGAGTTTTTTGAATCAAAGTCACCGGAATTTTACAAGAAAGACATATTATCACTGCCAACAAAATGGCGACAAGTAGTGGTTAATAATGGTGCATACTTAAATAAAATTTAGTTTAACATAGAAATTTTTTAATAAAAATTGTTGACAGCAACTCGGGGCTAAAAACTTATATACATATATTAGGTTGTTCCTGCAATCACTTGCGAAATAACCCCTTTTGTCACAATTATAGCATACAAATTGATGCCTAGTGTTACATTCACGCTTGTAGAAGTACTGTTTGGCTTCTCATTGTAATTAATTTATTTTGAATTTTTCTTAATAATTACTAACGCAGTCTCATTGTTTATATAATTGATTGATCTCGCTTCTTCGTCGGTTAAATGTGCAGTTAAATTTTGGATAGTCTGATTATCTGAGTCAAGTGATAAACATGCGTGTAACAGAGAACGGTATGTGGAGGGCAATATGCTTAATATTTTGAGAATCACCGTCATATTACTCAATTTTTTACCACATTCTCTGAGCTGTTTCTTCAAACCTTCTACTTTTTAAATACGCTGCGTCATTGTGTCATTTGAAGAATATGTATACTGAGAGAATTTTAAATGCCACATCATCTTATTGAATTTGGATTTCTGTTCGTATATGGCTTCTAATTTACTCATCACATCTTTCGCCGTGTCACAGTTTTTTACCAGATTAATTTGGTACGTCACAATGAAAATAGCGGTTCCATCGACCTTGTTCCATTGTACTTGTGCTTCATTTTTTGTAGGTTTAAGGAGTATATATTCAAACCTTTCACTCTTAAAGTATACTTGACTTTAAATTACCACAGTTTGAAATTTTTGCCGTCAAACTTTTCAATCTTCATCGAATTTGTGACGTCCATATTAAAATGAGGATAAGTTCTTTACGGAACATGCCACGAATATTTTCAACTTCAATATACTTGCTCTTTACTCAATTTTATAAAACAATCCATATTTTTTGCTTTCTGGGCTTATAACCAATTAGATTTTAGGCAATGATATAATAAACTGAGTAAGTATTTCTATATAAACATAGTTTTATTCAAAATTACAAACCTAAACAACTTTTACATCACGGACATTAGTTTTTATTCTATTAAAGCCACGCTGTCTAATGGCTAGAAAAGAAAACTATTTAAATGTTGTGTTTATAGTAACACCTTCAAATTTATATTTTTCAACAAAGATTAGGCACTAATTAAGAATTTTCAAAAACGTGTTTCAAGTTCTTTAGATATTTAAAATCTTAGTCTATTGGCTTACGAATATATCTAGTTTCATATTAATGGAAAATATTTCCCTTATTTAGTATCATTTGCTTAGAATAATAACTATTAATTTCATTATCTGGTTATTTAACCATAAAATACAGAAAAACAAATTGAAGTTTTCTTTACAATACATTTTATTCAATAAAGCTAGAAAGAAAAGTTTGCAACCTCTCCAAGTCCGTCCATCTTATTTAAGTTCATTGATTAATATTTATTACATACTCATCAATTAATTAAATGTAATTACAAATATAATAAGCTGCTATCGGATATGTTAAACATTCGTAGACTAATTCCGTAGGCTGTAAAGTGAATTTTTCCCATAATATTATGCCCAAGAATATGCTGTATATAAAAGCAGATAAAATACATTAGATATTTAAAGAAAGCTTTCTGGAAAATTTCTCAATATAAATTTAAATTTTCTTGTATCCGAATATGTAAAAAATTTCAACTTTTATTAACTAATAACTCTAATGTCTTTCAAGATCGATTTACCTCACATAATAGCATCGTTTTTTTCCAAGTTATGTATAATAACATAAAGTAATAATAATAAAATAAAATTTTAAAAAAGAAATAATAATTAAATATTATTTATGTCTTACATACTCCTGATCAGTGCACTTATTTCGTGGAATTGATTGCGCGCTATAAACTCCTCTCTTCCGTTTTTACCAACAAAAGACAAAGCTGGTAAATACGAATACTAACGCAATACTTTCACCATTTTGATGAAAGTACAAATGTACCTCAGTAAATAGCAGGCAAATGATCCAATTTCTAATCTGAAAAAAATTGTGGTTTGTACGTACTCGTAAATTGAATTATCAAATCTGTATCAAGAGGCATTTTGTAGCTGAAATACGTCGGTCAAAAGATTATAAAATTTAAGTTTAATTTTGAAATAGTTTTTAGTTACAAGACAACTAGATACGTCCAACTCGTTTCGACGGTGACCGCCATTCTAAATGGATATTAAACTCCATTAAAAATTTACATCTCGTCTTGACTTAAAATTAGTTTTCACCCTAAAATGAAACGCACTGGGCCGGGATTACGGAGCTCGACCGTTTAAAATATTTAATGTCGTAATACGGAACAACCGAACAACGATAAAAAAGGATTGCTTTTGGTGAGAATGAAAAAGGTTCGGAAAAAAACGACGGAATTAGCGGGGATTATCGCCGTTGGACATCCGGGTTGAACAAAGAAAGCGGTGTGACAGGTCGCACGGCGTGCACGCGATAATGCAACTACTACCATTGCGAGTGTAAGACAGAATCTGAAGCCAAGTCTTTGTTTTCTTTTCAATTCCAGTGTCAGGTTTAAAGTAAATTTGTATCGATTTTTTTAAATACTATATCGTTAATATTGAATGCAAAGCAAATAAAAACATTACGTCTATTCGTCTATCTAACATAGAATTGTAACTTTATAATTGTTTAAATCAGATGCTTTACAAATCAAAGGTTTATACATCACGCGTGCCCAGATGATGTAAAATGTAATAAAAATTCTCAATCTTATCTTCTATTTTATTTTTTCTTATTCTTCACATTGACTCTCAAGAGCGAATGTACTGGACGTTGACATAAAGGAAAAAATTACAACCGTATAATTTCATTAATGTGAATATTATCTTAACATCTTGAAACAGTAGAAAAAATAATATTTTTGTATTGAAATCCCATACTAAATGTACAAAGAGACAAGCGTTGTAGATTTTAAACAAAACAGCGTACAGTATCCAAATACCCTGTATATATATATATATATTTATATATATATATATATATATATATATATATATATATATATACTTGACTTTAAATTACCATAGTTTGAACTTTTTTTTTATTATATATTTTCTACGGGTTGAACCCGTAGAAAATGTACAATAACTATGTAAGTAGATTGAGCTAAAGTAAGCCAGATATATTTTTCCAACAAATACCACAAAGCACGTCAATTCCTGGATTGGAAATAGAGAAGGGTAGTAATCTCGCTAAGCACCTGGCATAATGTAAAGAATTAAAGATCAATATGAAATAATTGATCCCATCAAATATATTACAGAAAAAACAAGTTCCTTTCTAAAATGTTAGTCGTAGAAAGTAGTGAGATAAAAGGAACCAAGTTCTGGCAGAGCTTTGCTACAGAAGGGTGAGTTTCAGTTTATTGAATATTATATCTATTACAAGACTGCACTTGGCCGCGATTAATTCTTTTTCTCTATTGCCTTACCATAAAAAATTTACCAAACTAAATGAAACTACGTGATGTAGTATTATTTCTACTGTATTTACATTTTTACCACGAGCTAGGTTTCGTTGTATGACAATATTTTCAGGTCTTCCAATCTTTACAAATTGCCCACCTGAAGATGTCATACAACGAAACCTAGGTCGTGGTAAAGAATTTAAATAAAGTAGAAATGATACTACATCACGTAATTACATTTAGTTTTGAAAAATTAAATTATAATGAATTTCTACAAAATGAACGCCAAATATATTCAACATAAATAAGTTATAACAACCATTAGAAGCTATATGAGTTATAAAAGCAATAAATACATATATATTTACACATGATTTCAGCTAGAGTTCTCGTTCCGTACGTACCTAATTTCGTAATTACTTGATTACCGACTAATTTCGAACTTTGTATAATAAAGTAACTCAAAGGTAAAATTCTTTAATTAGAGAAGTATATATCCTGACTCAAACAGTAAATAAAACATACCGATCGAGTACCGATTTACATTTACATTACATGCTAAAAACGCGTAAAATTACATACCAATGTGAGTTGTAAAATAACAATTTTGAAAATAGCGGGCAGCATTGTCTGTCTTAACTATTTGCTTTGCGGTAATTTCTCGTGATTTATTTTAAACTCGGATAATTCACGCACGACACGAGAAATATTAAACAATAATTGGCCCTTTCAAGTAAAGAATCGTCCTCCGAGGATAAAAGAATTAGTCCCTTCAAATATCCTTTCAAGAAGTGCAGGATTCGATATTATCTAACGACCTAACTTAAGGAAACCCCCACAAATTGCAATGCTTTTTTAAAATTAAAAGAAAATTTTATTAAATGTTCAATCGCCAGTCATCTAATTCATATTAACTTATCCACATACTCTAGTCTAGTTAATATTTTTTTTTAATTTGTGTTGTGACTTGTGATTTTGAAATTATTGGTATGGATCATGAATTATGCATACATAATACAACTATATGAGTACTTAAACTTATTTGTTGTCTTATTCTGCAATTTTCTGAGTACCAACCAAATAAATTATTAATTTTATACTTTTTTGTTTGAGTGTAGTGATAAAATAAAATGAAATAAATGTTTATACATTTTCACTTTTTTATACCTTTCAATTAATTCAATTTTGAGAATGTTGTAAATGTTGCAATATCATAAGATCAATTTCGATAAAACAAATGATTGTTTTATTAATAGATTATTGAATTAAACTGAATGAGGTAATTTATTTTTTGTTCCTCTGTAACAATCAAGGTAATATTTTTAAATTTTTCAACGAACTTTATTTTTGTGTACTTATTTTTCTATTCATCAACGTACAAAATTGTGCGTGAGGAGTTTTTAAACAAACGCAAACAATTTTCAATTTGGGACCATTTCTTGCGAGAAGATATTTGACGAAATGTCGAATTCAAACTTTGCAAGAAAGTATTAAAAAGTACTGTGTTTCAGTAGTAATGTAAGTTTTTTTTTAAAAACGGACATTGCATTACCGTTATGCTTAATTAATTAGATCTTCAATCAAATGAACTCAGTGAACAACTTGCTTTATCTCTCAGAATGAGAATGAATGAAAGATGAACAATTGAATCTGGCGTTTTACATATTGCATAAAAATGAAAATTGTTCACGACCACAGTTTAGAAAGGCTGAAATTTAAGCAAACACAAAAGAGCCTACGATGACGATACTTCAACCCAAATGGAAACTGTGCAACAATTAGAACAATAAAAATAACCACAAGTGCACCAGTTAAAAAAGGTACACAAAGCTAGAACTGGAAACAAGGATTCCTCTGTGAAAAACTCAGATCTAGAATTTATTATTCGAGTCGAAATGTTTATTTATGATAGTGCTACCTGAATATTACAACCTGACTTTTATTGATTTGTTTCTTAAAACTACAAATTTATTTTTTTAATAATATCGATTAAGTCATGTAATTACGTAATTTAAACCCATAAATTCGTTACTAGTTACGTAATTGACATATAAGTTATATGTCATTTTTTCTTCGATTTGTCACTAAAGTTTTTTCCGATAATTCATATTATGTGACCCAACAATCTATATAATTATCATTAAAGTTAGTTTAAGAGAAATACAATTGGAAATTACGATTTTATATTTTTTCTCAAAATTTATACATATTTTTAAGAAATGATAAAAAATTTAGGAAATGAAAAAAAATTGAAATTTTGGAGATATAGAAACTCGGTAATTCTCTTTAGAAAAGATTGTATAACATTTCATTTGCGAGTATATATCTAACATTAATATTATGTTACTTAATATATATTAACATGTGTTTTTTGGCTATTGGTAAAGGAAATTGACGTCCGCATTTAATAATTTAAAATTAAATAAGGCGCGAATAATTTATCGATACAAATTTTTGCGATCGCGTACAAAATGAAAAGTCGAATCCAATTCAATCCAGTTCATAAATAAAAACAATCCAGTCCATAACATTTATCAGAATTTAAAATGTGTGTTTATATAATTAAAGAAATCTGTGATTAAAAACTGTAATTATATAAATTTTTAAGACATTTAAATACAAAATCAAGGCAGGTAACGTGCATATAGGGAACCTGCATACATAACTCTATATACACATCGAGTCTTCTAACAAAAACTAATTTTGAAATCGGAAGTGCAGTCCCAGTGATAAGCGCGAAAAAACAACAAAGAAGCTATTTTTCCGCTTTACACACCAGTATAGATTAAACTTGTCTTAACATCTAACTGCTATCAATGCTCTGTTATGTAATAGACAGAAATTTTGAAAAATTACCCATATAAAAGAAATTATAGCAAGCTTTTTTGGAATGCGTATTTTTTTTAATTCATAGCATGTAACAATGTATAAACAAAACTGAACATAGAAATGAAACCAATCTGCAATGACATTAAATAATTAATAATCCAATAACAATCAGACATTTTTTTCATTTAAATTCACCTTTAACTTTAATATCTTCCTTTCCCATGAAAGAATTAGAATAACTCCATCTCAACCGCATTACGTGGCACGCACATCGCGTGACACCATCACACCAGTATAATTTTCCCTTGCGAATGCCCCGTAGCGATAATATCCACTAATTCCGACGTTTTCCAAGCACATTTCATTGTCACTAAAAGAAAAACTTTTTTATCGCTTCCCGGTCACTCTACGGCATTAGGATGTCACGGTCCATTATCTTGACTAATCCCATCTCATTTTTGGTCATAATTAATTTTCGGTCTCGTTTAAAATTTTAATAAACTTTATAATCCACTCATTTTAACTTTAGATGATATAATAGAAAAAAATCATGTTTAACTCCACAAGGCAACATATTGTTTTTGTAAAAAAAGCCTAACAATTTGAAGTTTTTTCGATTAAGTGAAAAATTACAGCACATAAAAAGTCACGAATCACGAATCTTATGTAGTTACGAAAAGAATTAATAATTAAAAATATTTTGGATCTAAATTCACAAGTAGCAACGAATTATCTAAAAAATGAACTAAAATTACAAGAATTTATGCAGTTAAAACAATTTATGCAGTTTTTACCATTTCTTTGGATTCAAGTTCTATTTTAAATCCGAGTGACTTTACGATATAAATCGCCAGGAGTCGATGGAGTTAACTGGATCAAAAGTTTCTTTGATACGTCTTGCAGAGGGAAATATTGAAATAACGAGACAAAAATAGCTACGAAGCAAAATGGTTGCAAAATTCATGCCGATTGTATATTACTTTAATATAAGTTAGCCACTAATATGTTGTGACGACGTTTATATTGATTTTATACTTATTGCGCTTTCAGATTTCTACGCCACCTGCCTCAAAAAATTGGAATTGGATTGTTTTGTTCATAGATATAATAAATATTAGCATTCAATGTAAGCCTATTCCTAATTCTATCAATCACTATGTCGGTAAACTTTAAAGTTATATAAGCAATAAATATTTAATATTTGTAGTAGATTTTTTCAATAATAATAACTTCAAAATATATTTTTCACTTACTTTAATATAAATGAGCCACCAATATGTTGTGACGCTTTGGAGGGGAGACATTTTGCTCATTATTATGAAGACTTATATTTTGCTAATAAGGCACAAAAACGAAAAATGGTAATTGGAACCATAATATAATTCCAAAATACATAACAAAAGAAATTTAATATCTGTGGATCAAAAATCTGTTTATTGCATTTCATCGAGTGGGTTCGGTGCACAAAACAATTGTTTGAAAAAAACTTTGTACTCATAGATCTAAAACTGTAAAAACAGTTAAAATGTGACCAATGGATGCACGTTCATCCATTAAATTACAAGAGCTGTTTTACTACGGGAACAGAAAAACGATGCCACTATCAAACTTGCTCAGTGAGTAAATAAAATAATCACGTTTATCTAGCATTCACTATAGTACTTTATTATTATAGAAATATTGCTACAAAACAATATAACATAAAATGATCATCTGATCAACACGCCAGTTTATACATTGATTCTGGAATATTATAGATACTTCTCATATTTCTCTTGTAGGGTATATAAAGAACGCGACCTAGGATCTTCAGTTTAGTTGGCAACTAAGTTACTAACCGGAAGAAAAAATAGACAAAATATAGGATATAGAAGATCGGATTCAGTAGAAGCAGATCCTAGGATAAGTATACTTTACCTGGGAAAGCCACCCCCGTGCTTTCACTCTGGCAAAGAAAAATTAATTTATTATTTGGCAAAGAAATGAAGTATTCTATTTGGCTGCATCATGGTTATATGAAAACACCCCTTCAAATCCTGAATATAGCCGATGAGTGCATGAAGCCGCTGGGTTCCCATCGTACCAAGAATCGCCTAAAGTATTTTATTGTGATTGCATCTTACTACCCACTTTTCTCCCCAGATCTCTTGCCTTCCAACTATCATCTGTTTTTCTCGCCATCTAACTATTTGCTGCTTAAAAATGTAAAAGACGCAAGCCGTCTTAAGTTACCCAATTTATTAGTCAAAGGCCCAAAGTATTATATGAAGAAGAAAATATAACTCTGCACTTATTACATGCTAGCCATACAATTAAAGATTGATTTAATACTCACATATAAAAATAAAATAAATTCATGAAATCAGATAGTGGATTTATTAATTGCCAACCTGATACATTGGTGTCTGTAAAGAAAGGAAACCAATGTTTGATTAAAATTTGCACTACGAGGATTCCATGTCCATTTTGGCATGTACATTTCTATTGAACTATTTTAACGTTTCCAAAGTAAATATATTGCCTAATATATAATATATACCTAATATATGCATATGGCTGCATTGAATAACCTTTTTTTTCGTTACTTTTGGCTCAATAGCTTCGGAAATAAGAGAAAGGATGAAATGGTTTGCATATTTTTTGGAATATACTTTTAATATATAGTTTAAAATTATGAAAAAATAGTTTGTATTCATTCTAACGAACCCGTCCAGACAATTCTTCATATAATACATGAAACAAAAAAAATATTACAATCTTTATTTACACTCTCTTTTATTCTTATATCAATATTTTGAAGAAGTTAACTATTGTATAATATGTTGTTAACACATTATGCACTTGTTAACTTTATTTAAAATTCCTACGTCTCATGATTTTTGAAAAAAATCGGCGGTGAATCTCGAAAAACGTAAATTTATTTCCGGCTATATCTTTAATAGTTGTAAAAACGTTATTAATGTTTCAAAAATTATGATATCTAAAATCATCATATAGTTTTCCTACAACCTTATAATATAATACCTAAATCACGAAAAAATTAAATATTTTTAGATCTTTATAAAAACCCTTATAATCTCTTTTAGTCGACGTCTCCATATACAGAATTTAAAAAAAAATTGAACACTTAATTGGCCTCAACCGCCTCGAATTTTCAAATGGATATTTTTTTAATTTTCGGTACTGAGATAAGTACAGGTTAATATGTTTTATTGCTATGCCAATTGGAAGTTAATACGTCAAATGGTTTCTGAGAAAATAGCTGTGACAGACGTGCTGACAGACACGTGAGTGATCTTTTAAGGTTTAGGTTTTTCATTTTGATGTACGGAAACCTAATAAGACGCAACTATGAATCACTTGCGTTTACGAAATTAAAATAAACCTCGCTAGTCGTTTAGTATGATAGTTCACCGATATAATAAATATTAGCATTCAGTGTGAGGCTATTCTGAATTCTATCATTCACTAAGTCTTTATAGTAGATTTGTTCAATAATAATAACCTCAAAATATATTCTTCCATATTTATTGAAATTAGTATAAACGCAATTATACTAGAATTGAGATTGAATTTACAATATATAACAAAATAACTGGCAGTATTAAGTTTTACAATGAAGTAACATCTATCGGAAACAGCAATCTTAACTTGGTTAAAGTGTCAGCGTAATAAATTTATCGATCAGTTCTTGTAAGTAAATGTTTCGCGAGGTGTGATCTGTTAATACTCGACATTCCTCGATATGAGATATAGAGAAAGAATTATGTTATGTTCAACTAATGTGTTGAAGTGAGAGACTTGACTGCTAATTAAAAAGCGAGATGTAAATTTAATTATGGTAAAATTTTTCTTCTAAACTTACAGTTTACATACCTATAGAAAATAAAAAAACAGACAACCAGACTCAACGGATGCAATTATTGATATATTTATTCTTATTATTTGAAATTAAGTAATGTATGAATTTGAAATGAATTGAAATTGTATTACATTTTAAATTTATTTTATATTATTATTTAAACCCTATTTAAACTTCCGAAGTGTGAAAAATCTTTCAAATTTGACCATTAATAATTACTGTAAACGATTTGTACACAAATTAAAATTTCTCAATTATATATATTGCTCCACACACTTCTTAGAATCTAAAGAGAAAAATAATTTCTAAAAAGTAAGAGAATTAGAATAAAAACGTTTTTCTGAAAGTATACTCATAAAATATTTATTTGAAATCACTAAAACGAAACTAGTTATTTAATATCAGTAAATGATGTATTACTAAGCCAAATTTCTCCGTCGCATGGTTTCTGAGAAAATCGGCTGTAAATACAGGAAAGCGTAGCAGGGGTGGCGGCACATCTTTTCATTTTTTAGCATGTTTTCAAAAATATGATACCTAGAATTATGAAAATAACTTTATAGCTAATCCTCTCAAATGATATCTTAAACAAAGCATATAATTTAGAAAAGGTTTCGAGTAATTTGACCTTCCCCACGGAAATTACCATATAAATATTTTTGAGTGTAAGCTATTGAAATATGTGCGAAATAATATGTTTTACTACTATGTCAACACTCAAGTTTCTACATCAAGTGGTTTCTGAGAATGGACAGACGAGCAGACACATGAATAATTTTATAACGGCTCTGTATATCCTTCTGACGTAATGAACGCTAAAAAAATAAACTAACATAAAATATTACGTAAGCATCATTTAACTGTTATAATAAAATTTTAATTAATATACATTGTGAAATAAAATATTTCAAATAGATAAATTTATTTATCTTGATTATAATTACTCGATACGAATACTCAATCCAACTATAATTATATTAATAGTCTTTAATGGAATATATACATGGACGATTGATAATACATTTTCATTGACAACATTTTTTTTTCCTCTTTTACTATTGCGGCAATCTAAATTATTTTTTCAACAAAATAAAGAAGAGGAAATGACAATTTTACTGCTTTTTTCGCATTTCAAATTAAGGTATAATTGTTTAAAATCGTTTAAATTGGCCCGTAAGAAGAAAACAATGAATTTTAAGATACTCTAAATAATATGATCCCTTCAATAAAAATCTTAATATTCTATAATAAACTCAACCCAATTTAAAGGCCTAGGCCCTAAACGTCTCGAATTCAGTTCTGAAATCGTTCTTATTCACGACCCGACCTATCAAAACATTCAACTAGCGTTAATTTACAATCTATTCTGATATATAGTGGAATTTTTCTTTCGTTCGTATCGTTCATTGCATTCTAATATACTACGTGTTGCAACAATATGTTTTAAAATATGGTCTCAAAATGTTATATCTTGCGTAACGTCAGTAACCTTCACTATAACCCACACCTCCTTTCTTTCCTTATCTCTAATATCCCGTTTATTTTCTCCCTCCTTTTAAATATTTATGTTTAACTATTTTAAATCAAGTATGAAAATTAAATCTCAAGTTCTACTTTTTTAAGTATCTATATTTCCTTTTCACTCACATGACCGATTGCAGTTTTCCGAAACGCAATGCATTTTAATTAGTTTCCATTTGTTAAACCAAAAGCGATTACCCTTGAGGTTGGAAATTGAACTTCTGTTTTTGTACATAATTAAATTTATAAGGCAATTTCTGAATTTAGAGTGAGGTCGGTTATAATTTACAAGTAGAATATATAATGCATCAGAATAAACGACAAAATGTATAATACAAATTTCAAAATTAAGAACATGACTGCTTGAAAAAAAATTAACTGAAAAGTAAAACACAAGGACTTCGACTTGTGATTAAGTATTAGTAGATTTCTCTCAACTTTCAACTATAACGTATTCATCAGAGAGAACTTTAAGTTCTTTGAATTAAATTTGCATGAAAGGTGGGAGGAATGTCTAATAGTGGACTGATACAAGTCAAGCATATTTTACTCTAAATCGTATATACTATAATCGTATATACATATTTCGTTTTAAATAAATATCACAGCAGTCGTAGGCTCTACAATATAACGTCGTAGATTTACATAAACCTAATATAAGTGCCCACGACTGCTTCGAAAACTAAAATGGAATTATTTGTTTAAGGTGTAATGTATTTGTTTGATAATTTCTGCCGATTTATTTATTATATTAAACTAACACGTGGAATGTTGCAATTTTGAACTTATTTATGTCACGTATGTCACCCGTGTTTTCCACTTTTAAAATAAACATGAAATCGTATTGGCTTCTATGAATTATGTTATCTCGAAAAAAATTCTCCATTTTCCCATGACTGTTTGCAACGGGTGCTGTAGGCAACTGGCTTTAATATGTATTCAATCTGTTGTAGATGCTTTTATGAGCTTAGTGTATGGATATTTATATCGTTGATATAACATATTTACTGATAATTAAATAAACTACGTGATGTAGTAATATTTCTACTTTCTTTAAGTACTTTACCACAACTTAGGTTTCGTTTTATTACATCTTCAGGTGGGCTATCAACAAAGAATATAATAGCCCACCTGAAGATGTTGTAATACGAAACCTAGGTCGTGGTAATGAACTTAAAGAAAGTTGAAATAATACTACATCACGTAGTTTCATTTAATTGTGAATAATGAATTTCTACAAAATTAACGCCAAATATATTTAATATGTACTGATACTCATTTACTTACGTGCCCTTTGCATAACCGGCCGGTTAATCAGTAGATTTTTAGTGACCAAGGCCTATTTATTACCATTACCACAATAATATTTGAAACCATTTTTTTAACAATAATCACATACGCCCCCACGGAGATTCTGAACAAGTTAAAGAATATGAATTATAAATATATTATTCTTTATTTATCATTTCTCACTTTCTCTTCTGTAAAGAAAACCTGCATTGTTACATTTATTTGAAATCTTCTAAATGACCACTTGAAGATAATATCACAGTCAACAGGCTTTGCTGTAAATATATTTTTATTACAAATTTAAATAATACGAGCGTTCAATTGATTTCGTTTTAACTTTTTTGATTTTGAATATACCTAATTTATTAAAATCAGCTGAACCTCTTCGTCGCTGGGAAGAAAAGCTCGTAGTTGAATCTTAAGTTTATAATACTGCTCTTTGCGCTGTCGTACAAAGAGAATCTAATCCGTTTAAAAGCTTAAAAACTGTCACTATCCAAAATAGTCCACTGTTTCATATACAGTTATGTTTTTAATTTAGAAAAATATCGGAGATCACCATTGGGAGAACCCTGGGTATCCTGGGATTTTGCATATAACGTCTGTTCACGTGACGCGGGGCACACGAGTTTGCCAAATAAAAAATAGTCATGCAGATTATGGTTGTAGAATTTTAGTTCTCTGGCGGCACTCGACTTGACAATATTGAAATCCTCTCGTAGTCTTTTCATTCGCTCTGCATGAATTGGTTTTCGACATGTTATATGCAGAATCAGCTGTTCTTTATATCACCTTTTATTAGAGGTATTTTAATATTTTCGGAAACATGGCGAAATTCAAACAAATAAATCTATTTTCGATACATTATTAGGTTTTAACATTGTAGCACCAAACGCAAGCTATCATCAAATTAACTCAATTACATTACTTTATCCTTACATACAATAAAATTATTTTTAATTAAAAAGTCAGTATTGCATAAAACAAAATAATTGTTTACCATCATTTAGTCGTGTTTCACATCAGGATATTATTGTTCGTTTGTATGTTTTCAATAGTTATTAAAGAAAGTTTGATACGCCGCAAAATGGGACTTTTTAAAACCCGTCGGGTTATTTAGGACGATCCATATTTTTTTATTCAAAATCCTATATTTTGGTATATAATATTGGTGAAGTAATATTACAATGATACATTAAGTCAACAGAAAGAACTACTAATAAAGTCATTCGTAATGGAAATTACTTATTGGTAACTCAATTTACGCAACGTCCAACTTTTTTCTTTTGTCTTAAAAATATGAACATCGAAAATGGAAATTCTAACATAAATTCTTACTACACAAAGAAATTTTAAGAACCTATACATAAAATGTCGTTGGCACTGATATGTCAAAAAGCATTGTCTATAACAAGAGAGTTGGAAGAAGAGGGATGAAACCAGGCGATAGAGGGACGCGATCGGGTTTACGCGGTTTTTAAAATGTTAACGACTTGCTTATTTTGATGCTACTTGTCATGTGATCCGATTCGCCATCATCACTCGTGATCAGTTGGAAATCTCAACTTGAAGTGTTAACAAATGATAACATCAATTCAGCCTTGACCCGTGCTCGAGAGTATTAAACGGCTAACGAACTGAGCATTTAAATTACCAGAACTCTTAAATCTATCCGTTACTATGTGTAAACTTACATTTGTTTACACAATCGAACAAAGTATTTTAAAGTAGCATTTATGTATCTGCCATTCTAGTACGAAATTTGGAGAAAAGCTCAAGAAAAACTTGATAAATGTGAAAGTTACTGAAATATGGCCAAGATCAATCGGCTGCACTTATATTCAAATCTGCCCCGATTGAAATATCAGGAAGAGTTTTGACATATTGATACTTTAAATTGATAATTTGTTTATTTATAAAAACAACCAATGTACATATATATATATATATATATGTGTGTGTGTGTGTGTGTGTGTGTGTGTGTGTGTGTGCGCGCATGTGTGCGTGCGCGTGTGAGTGCGTGTGCGTGTGCGTGTGCGTGTGCCTGTGTGTGTGCGTGTGCGTGTGTGTGTGTGTATCATCAACGGCTTATAAAACGGTAATAGATATGTGTTTGTAAATTGACAATATTTTTTGAAGAAGTTAGTGAAATATTTACATTTCTCTTAATCTCAAACGCATTTTTTTGCAATTTTCTGTCTTACGTTCACATGACAAAAATTACTGGACAGATTTAAATGGCATTTTCACCAATATAATTCTTGTAACTCAAGTTCAAATTTGAGCTACTTTTCTTCTTCTTCCCAAATATTTCCCAAGCGACGTTTTACACATAACATTAAGTTTATATATAACAAGTAAACTTTCGTTTAAAAAATACTATTATATTTAAACTTTCGTTGAGATAATCATCAATGTCTACATTCGAATTTAAAGTGTTTGTTTTGTTCAAATATTTGCTAACTGATCAGCAGTGTAGTTTTTATTATATTTTAGAAAATTATACAATGTACAGTTATGTTGGTGAGGGTAATAAATTAAATTGATGTTTTTCTATGAGGTTATACAATGCAAATGTTCAGGTGTATTTAACAAATTAAATGAATGTTATTCTCAGTAACATATTCATACAATAATCAAGGCAGGCATGGGTAATGTATCAATTAAACTAGGAAAATTCTTAACTAATAATAACAATATAAATAATACTACATGTGCCCATAGTACTATAAATAACTCAACTACTATTTATAAAATTGCTGAGCGATACAAGGTAACGTCTACGCCTTAAATATTTAAGGCGTAGACATTACCTTGTATTTAAATGGAAACAAAGCTTTTTTAACTCACTTATCTTCGGTAGATTCAATATAACGAAGGATGAAAATTATGCAATTCTATTGCAGTAGTAGTAGATTTGGTAGAAAATTATAGGAATGATCCTAGATATCATAGTTTTTTAAAAATTTCACGCCTGTGAATAATATACTGTGCAATATCTACAATAATGTAACAGATATACCATATAATTTTTTAACTTTATACATACCTACTGTATGGAATCCTTGTAATATGAGATCTACTCGTTCTTAATAGGTTTTTCATTATACATCATTAATATTATAATGCGTTTTGGCAGTACAGAAAGGGTATTAGTTGTAGCTGAGCTACATATTCTAAATAAAATAATATCTATATTGTTAAATCATAAAAAGTAATGTTGTATCCCTGGCTACCAGTATAAATAAACAAGAAAATACAATTTAAATATTATAAGGTGCAAAAATTACAAAATTAGAGGCGCATTTACTAAAAATTTCGACTACACCGTAACCTTTTTATAAAATTCGTCTCATAAAAATTGTACCTATATAAGTGTATCTACTAAAGGATTATAAAATGTAAATGACTATCCCTTAAGGGTATCTCTCCATAAAAATGAACGAACTATCTCTTCATAAAAACGAATAAAACCTAAAAATAATTTAATAGGAAAATAATACCATATCTTCATATAAATTTTCATAGGTGATCGATTTATTCGAGATACCGTCAAGTTGACGTCAATTTTCGTATTGAACACTTCAGCCAGATGAGACAGAAGATACTTAGAATTGGACACTAAAATAAGACGTTAAGACAAAAATGGATTTCTTATACACATTATTTTCTTATTGTACCTACAAGATTACTATTGTAATTTTAGCAACAATTTGAGAATTATACGTTTGAGACTAAATTCAAGATTTTCATGCAATAACGTTTTGTAACTCTCGTTATGATTATACTCGGCATACCGAAATAAACGAAATAAACTTATAATTAGTCGTTCTAATACAAAAATATATCAAGAGTTTAAAAAGTTTAACATCTAACGACGATCACTCCGAAAATTACGGTATTAAACCAGGTTCACACTCTACGACATATGATGCGAATATTTCACGGTGATAATTCTGAAAAATTCCTATCGGTTTTGTAACATTTTTCACTCTTGCTAAAAGAAAACCATTTTATGGCTTCCCAGTCTCTCTACGACATTAAGCGGTAATGGGTCATAATCTTGATATCGCGTTTCATTTTTAGACCAAACTAATTTCTAGTCAAGTCGAGAAATAAACTTTACTGAATCATTTATACGGTTGAGGTTTGAATTATGAAATAATAAGAAATACAATTTTAATTTCATAAGGTGATATTCCTTTTAAAACTCCAGCAAAACAATTCCATGAAATAACAACGGTGTTACATGATAATTATAATTCATGCTAATCATTTAATGAAGAAATGTGTCATAAGATTTCATAGTTTATAATGAGGAGAATATGATATCAAAACATAAAATGTTAAAATTAGAAAATCGACAGAAATTTCCTTCATATCTCTCTAAAATAATTCAAGTAGAATATTTTGATGTGTGCTAGTACACATATTAATATATTTAAATACAACTTCACTCTTTATGTTTACACAAAAATGTTCATAAAAATATACTTATTGTGCTGTTGGATTACTTTGGTTTATTTATTAGAAAAGATCAATTGTGTGTATGCACCAAAGTGGTTTTTTTTTCGTAAGAACTGTAACTCTTTCATAAATAATTTCAATACATCTTTAAAGATATAAGCGGTATAAGTCAAAATATATCTCAATATCTTCATTCCCCTTGTCTAATAAATATTGATTCAGCTCAATAATAGTCTTGCAAAGCGCAATAATATTATACACACTCAAACATTCCAATTCTTGACTAAAAATAACCGCATCAAAATTCACCTTACGGAAGTTTAAATAGAAGGTCAAACAGGTAGCATTTCATAATGAATACATATAAATTTAACCAATAATGGAGATATGTATTTCGAACAAACAAAAAATTAAATGAAACACTATATAGTGTAGTTTTCAGTAATGTGAACGGATATGCTTGTAATAACAGCTCTCTAACAGATATCGTGATATATTTTTATAGACGTGCTCATCCTAGAAGTAAAATGAAAAGATAAAAAATAAACAACCAGTTCCGCAATAAATATATTGGTATAGGAATTATTAACTTAGATTGGGCTATAGTATCAACGTAGTAGGGTCATTGTGTGGTAGTTACGCTAATGCAGAAAATACCACTCAGATCATGGTCGGCGCGAACACCCGTGCGTTTAACGACTCTTAGTGTGAGCGAACTGCTAATTAGAGAAGACATCAAAATAAACTTAGTTCCATTGTAATACGGAAATAAATAAATTACGGTTTAAAAACCTGTAAGAATTATCAAGGAATTTGTTACGGAAATGACCGCATTAACTACGTTTACACTGTGCTACCTGCATCATACACCTGTGTAATTGGCCAACCCGAATATCCCACAGTTGTAATACTGACAAATTCCGACCTACTCGTCGTATTTTATTATATTTTTCATCCTCGCTAAAAGGAATTCGCTCTGCGGCAATAAACAGCGGTGCTTCATTATCCTGGTTTCGCGTTTCATTTTTAAGCCAAAGTAGTTTCCAGTCAAGTAGAATTATAAATTTTAATGAACGTGCCGTTCAATTTTAATTTCATATAGTAATATTACTTAATTAAACTATATAATATTAAATTAAACCATAACGAAACAATTTCTTGAAATAGGCAACAATGTTACATGAGAATTATAATACAGGCTAATTATTTAATTAATAAATGAAAATCAAACTTTCCCTGTTTACAATATGAAAAAATATTACATATTTAATTTAGAATGACGGTAAAAAGTATTAAAAAAAACGCAAAGCAAATTCAATTTTTTCAGAATTTCAAAATTGTTCGTTCTTCAAAAACAAATATAATTTTTTTGGATTAAAAGTTATATATGTTAAACGTAATATGAAATATACGTTTATAGCAAATCTTCACGCTACAACTATATTGTCAGTTTGTTTCTTTATCTGATCATGTAAAATCTACAGGATAGACCTGTTCCGAACGTGAATAGTTACGTTATGCTGCTTAATGTAAGCTACATAATAAAATTGAATTTTAAGTATCACATGATCGCAATAAATCTATCAAAAAAATACTCTAAAAGATTTATCTCATGTATACTGAATATTTCTTGATAACTTCTCTGTTTATGGTTCAAATTTATTCGCAAAAATATATTTGCATCACATTCATTACTATTTTTTATTTATTACAAAAGATTAAAAGAAACTATGTGGAAGTTCTTTGTAAAAGCTTTACCAAAACCAAAAGATGCCACATGAGTTTCAAATCAAGCCAAAAATAATTTAGCAATTTTGTTTAATTTTTAATTTATTTCTTAGCAATTATTTAATTTTTTTGTAGTATTTATTGTTATGAGAATACGATCTCGATTACAGTTGGCAGTGTTCAGCAGGTCGCAGCCTGGCTATTTAGCAATACGGTAACCTAAGCTACGTATTTATTATATGTTTGACGTCATATTTTTTTCATAATGAATTAAATTATACAAATTGCAATTTTACGTTATAGTTTTTCATTTGATTGACATCATAGGATGTGGTAAAAATATTTATTTATCATTAAATAATTTTACTTAAGACTACTGTCGTTCAAAAGTTAAAGCGAATCATTTTGATTTTCAGCTTTTCTAAATTATGTTAACTTTTATTTAATATTTTAAACAATTTTTACAGACTTCTGAAATTTATCGTAAAAGTTAATATTTCAATAAATTTTTAAATTCGCATAATTGATATTACTTATTTCGTAACATTGAATATATTTGGCATTTATTTTGTAGAAATTCTTTATTCACAATTAAATGAAACTACGTGATGTAGTGTTATTTCTACTTTCTTTAATTTCTTTACCACGACCTAGGTTTCGTTGTATTACAACATCTTCAGGTGGGCTATTAGCAAAGAATATTTGCTAACTAACCTAGGTCGTGATAAAGAAATTAAAGAAAGTAGAAATAATACTACATCACGTAATTTCATTAATTTCAATTATTTCGTAACCTCAATAAAATGCAAATAGTTCAAATTTCCCCACTTCAGAAAACACATTTTTCGCTTTCAAATTTAAAATACTAATAAACAGGAGGCATCAACGCAGATACCGTTCTCTAAAATTCATTCCAGGTATCCGGGTGATACAGGATCAACATGGATAAAATTCAAAGAATACTTCTTAAGGTTTATAAATATGTAAGAAAATCATAAAATGACTTAAAATTTTCAATTACCATTGTATAACGAAACAAAAGAGTACGGTTTGAATGCTGCTTCATGAATCACCTCTATCTAATAATAAATAGCTTTGCACGAAACCTATTTCGACTAATTTATTGCCGTAAAGTCACACGTTCACACTGTTATAGTCCATATCGATGTGATTACTCGCCTGAATTTTATACGACTATGATTCTAACTAACTTTGCGTTTTCTTTTTTAAATCCTGAAAACTGAAAACTTAATCACTTATTAATTATTTTACAACATTAAGAATTCACGCTTAATTATCTTCAGTTCGCGTTTCTTTCTTGAGGTGAAACTAATTTTCAGTCAAATCGCGTTGCAAATGTCAATGAGTGTTGTACACGGGTTAACCTTAAGTTAAGAATTTGAAATCTAATTCTACAACACAATGGAAATTCAAAATGTCTTGCATCAAGAGGAAACTCCGACGAATGTAGAACCTTCTCCTTTTTTTAAAGTCGGTTAATGATGTGATTTTTCATTTAACTCTTTATTTATTTTCGTAGATGGAAAAGCTTTGTTCTTTGTATTTTGTTTTGTCTCTAATAAGGCTTTTTCATTCTCTTCTTCTAGATTCAAACTGGCCCTCTCATCTAATAAGCGAGTTGTTGAGTTGATTATGGTTTGTTTCTTTGAATGAAATGACATCCAAGTCATACAAAGAGATCTATACTTGGAAAACATCTATACTTGTACTCAATATTTTAGTTATGATTGAAGTATCACTAATATCTTCTCCATTTTCTTTCACTTGCTTAGATAAACTTTCAACTGTAGCTAAGTATTCAGCAATGCTTTCTTCCGCTGATATTTTATATTGATAAAACATTCATAAAACATCATGTTCGTCATTCTCGGTTTTTTATTCATCGATGGACTCAAGTTTAGAAATCAGCTCAAATGCCGATTCGCCATGAGCGCTACTTGTTTCAAACATAGCTGATGTTATTATCATTATTCATCACCAGTGAGTCACATTTATTTCTGGTTTTAGCGCGTTGATATCTAGCTGGCTTTAACTATTATAAACGCTTTAATTGAAGCTAAATTATGCTGGTTATAGCTTGATAATCCAGATGTATCGGTTTCAAATCACGCGCTGTCCAAGTCAATCTGCATTTTACAATTACAAATGGTTATGCTAAACTAAATTTCCCAAAAGAAAAGAATAAAGGCGACACTAAGTCTGCAAGCGAAGACAACGACCGCAGACAAAGTAGGCTGCGAGAGAGGACGCCGACAAAGAGAGACCGCCGTGCAACAGGGCGAGCTCTCAAGCTAAAAAAACGGACGGAGAATTATTTCGTTTTTTAAAGATGGTATTGATTCGTTTGAAAAATTTCGAAATGTGCTTTTATTTTTCAAGAGCTAGGCAGTACTAACTTAAAGGTTGCTTCGTTTATAAATTAACTTAATACCTCTTTAGCATAGGTTTCCAATTATTACCTGTTGATGTAGATGGGTTCATGCACTTCGCTGTATTTTTTCCATGGTCGTCGTCGTCGGAACTAAAAATATAGGAGAAGATAAGTTTTAATGCATTTCCGACAAGTGTTTCATTTTGAACAAGTAGGTCATCTATGAATGTTGAAAAGTAGAAAATTATAATCATTTAAACCAGCTTGAAAGGATTTTAATTAGATTTTAGGTAGTAACCGAGTTAATACTAAGAATAAAAAAAAATTAAACCGCAGGGGACAGTATGCACGGCACATTAATAAACATATTTAAAGCGCGTCGCTTCAACTTTTACTAGTTTAATATAATATCCGTAAATTATTGTAGTTAAAGGTTACAAAACCGAATAATATAATAAAGATTGTATTTTTCTAATTTAATGATATTAATATTTATATCATTAAATAAAAAAAATACTACGTCAGAAAAAATAAAAACTACCAAATTCAACTTTCTTAGAGATTTTAAATTAATAAAAGAATCTTTAGATCATTTTCAATATTTTTACTATATTTTAATAGTTATTTTGCTGTTTTTTTTTTGTTTATCATCTCAATTAATAGAATTTCATGTTTCATAATACGCATGCTTTTTATTTTTTTACATCATAAATATTAAACCGGGGTTTATATTTATTATAATAATACCTTAATAAGTTATGTAATAATACCACAGTTAATGCAAGTCCATGGGCATTAGATAAAGAAGGTATATTTTAAATTTTACGAAACAGCTATCCTAATTTCCTAATTTTAACTAATATTATAAATGCAAAAATGAGTTTCTTTGTCTTTTTATGACATGAAAACGGAGCACTAAATCCACTTGATTATTTGAAATGCTCCTTGCATACGCTATTCATGGGATCAACAGAATCACTCCATTAACCCCTAATTTAGAAGAAAAATTTTTATTGTTTTCATTGTCATATATATTATAAAGTCACTCGATAAAGACTTCGTATGTAATACTTAAAAAAACGTTAGTTTAACAAATTAAAACTAAATTTTTAAAGTGCATGAGACACTGTATATGAAACTAAAAAAGTACTCGTATATGACCCTAAGCTAACAATTCTTGTAATTAAATCAAAATGCAAAAACAGTTAACATATGTAATGTATGTAAATTTTTTATACATTTTAATAACGTAATTCATATATAAACTTATTATAAAAAGGCCTGACGTATTCGAAAAACGATAGGTCACTATATTTTGAAGATAGAAAGTGGCATACGATTCTCTCCTTTATGACTATGGAATGCGTATGTCTCATTTGGGAATAACTTTGGCTCTTTGTAGAGAATAATTATCTTATAGACTGGTATTATATATGAAAGAAACTTATAAACTTGATAAAGAATTTAAATAAAGTATATATAATACTACATCACGTAGTTTCATTTAATGGTGAATTAAAATTAAGTGATAATGAATTTCTACAAAATTAACGCCGAAAATATTCAATGTCCAGGTTTGCATATTAAGAAATTTCCAGAGCCAACGCACGTTTAAAAATATATCTGCTTTTGAAAACAAAATAATAAACAAAAATAAAAATTTTAATAAATCAGATAACCAATTCACGATATTACATAAATATTATGTTATAAAGTAAGGAATGAAAAATATACTAATGTGTAAAATAGAAGATTGATTAGAGACGATGCACTTTATATTTAAAACTATTGAAATGGTTGTTAAAATTTAGATGAGACAAATTTTATTGTGACAATTTTTAAAAAATGCCTTGCTTGCCCTCACTTTTCTTCTGATAATATTTATCATAAAACTGGTTTCAGTCTCATTATGGATACAATAAACAAATCAACTTAAATGTATTTTACTTGAAAAAAATTATTTTTTAAAGTTACTTATTCAGTTCCATTACATTATAAACTATTCACTACTTTATAACTATTAGATGTTTCATAAATTTGCTTCTCTGAACGGCGAACTAAATTCATTCCGCGAACCCATTCAGTGTTCCTACTCCGTTCCGTGAGATACCGGCATTACAGATGAAAAGTAATAATGCCTGAAGTTTTAATACATTCTGACCTATTTTCTAATAAAATTAAATACCAAAGTTATTGAAAAACAAGAAATAAATTTTAAAATGATCATGAATAACACGCTAAATTTTAGCGCAAATTCACACAAACACAACATCGATCATCTGCGTCACCCTCCCACAGATGGGGTCTCACCCCCGATGGCGGGTTTATCCCGCGGGAGCGGGACGATTTGTTTTGTCCGTAATTAGCCATCATTGAGACCCGCGACGTTATATGGCTGCCGGAAATAATCCGAGGGACCATTTGTCGTACCACTATCGCACCAACCCGTAAATCTTCTCGATGCGAGAAGCGTCGATTGATAAAGAATGCTTTGTGTGAGCGAAAGTACAATGAAAAACAGTGGTTGTGAGGAGAAATTTAATTGGGAAAATTGCGAATTGTAAGGGGAAATTTATGGTTAAAGAGTGGAATACCTTTATCACTCGACCGCGATAAATAATGCGAATATATTAATAACCTTATATGCGACAGCAAAAATATTTACTTTAAATTATGAAAAAATGTTCATTGAGAAACATAACTACGTATACATATCTTATATACATATATATATATATATATATATATATATATATATATATTTATTTATATGTGTGTGTGTGTTTGTGTGTATATATCCTTACATAGTCATGCACATGAATTTTTCGGCTTTTGATATAAACGGCTGTATTTTTGAATGATCAGAGTACAGTGCATATACAACATTTATACGTTATACACAGAAAAAATACCAAGTCTTTTTATATATAGCATGATAAGTGTGTGGGTTTTGTTAAAGTAAGAAAATTATAGAAGAAAATAAAACGAATATTTTTAAAACGCTGTGATGAATTATAAAAGTTTAGCTGCAGATTTAATTTGTTTTTTTTCCTTTTTCTATAATTCAAATGGTTTGAGCAAACGAAATTTTACTTTTGATTAAATAGAATTTCGATTTTAATAAAATCTCAAAAACGGTTGCAATCTTAGCCTTATGGAATAAAGATACGTATATAAACGAATTTATTTTAATTATGCAAAACTAAAATTGTATGTATTGAATTCAATATGTATTGAAATTTTAATAAACTCAATTCTATATCTCAAGCGGCAAAACTAATAAAACACAGCCGATGCTCAATATCCAAATTACGCTCGCGTTGCGCAATTCGGAAGCACCAGCCAAACAACGAAAACGAAAAGAACCAAAAAGAGAAATACAGCCCGGAAAACAGGTCGCATGTAGGTTTATACAAGGTATGTCCATACCAAAGCGGAAACTTACCAAATGCTACCCATAACTTTCAAATCTGCCCATAATAGTGACATACATACAGTAGTTTTCGCTGCCTAGCCAACTTTTAATGCAGTGTGGTAAAATAAAATTATAACTCGTGTCACATTTCCGTCATAAAACTTCATCAATTTTATTGTGGCGTACAAACTTTGCCGCAGCGCATTTGGCAACACATCAAAAGATGGCGTCGACAACGCGTACATCGCAGCGCTATCTACCGGCACTCGCCTTAAACAATATGAAAAATTGACGAAGAAAAGAACCTTGTTCTTGTGCGTTTATTGAATATTCTTACTTCGTGACCTCTGGCTACAACATTATTTTCTAAAATTATTTATTTATAGCAGGAAAATAAACGTGACAAAATCACGATTTTATCTAGACTGCCTTGACTTTGAAATTCAAGTCCAAGTAAAAGGAAAACATTTTATTCTCACCTAAATTTCATATCCACCGAAAGCTTTTAGGTTGTAAGGCTCAACTTTTTACACTAATGGCATGGACTGACGTTGGCCGGGTGTAAATTAGTTTAAGAAATGATTAAAAAATTATTCTATTTTTTTAAATAATACAATTTTCGTTTCATAACACTTTCTAGCTTTTACGTTTTGAAACTAGCAGTACTCAAGCTGGTGCCGGAAACCATATAACTCATTCACTTCATTGGAAACTATATATTTGTTCCAATAGCTGCCCTTTAAAACTCTACCAATTAAAACTTCCATACTGCAATATATTTACATTTCTTACACGATACTATATAATGCATAATATTATTTGATGGTATAAGCACTCTAAGAACAAAGGCGCCGTAACCTGACCTTATTAGTTACAACCCACTGAATGTTTTTTTTTCTAAGGTTCTGGGGTTAAAAAATTATAACATTCTGTTACTATTACTATGGAACCTGAAACACGTTTAATTTAAACTATATATACCTCAAGTAATATAAAATGGCTGATAGTTCTCGATTCTATGGAAATCAGATCTTTCATACAATGACATTCTGCATGTCATTATTACACGTAAATCTCTACTAAGCCAAACAACGTAGGAGATCGTGCAATCGAAAATAAAATATATGAAATATTTAAGAGGTAAAAAACAGTTTTGGTATCATAAAAAAATTTTCTCCGACAATATTTAAATCTAAAACTAACCAGTAAACTATAGTTCTGATCGGCATTAGGAATAAACGTTAAAAAATACGCTCAACATATGCTCCGTCTTTTCACATTGGCACATTTTTGAAAACTTACCCTTATAATATGTAACAGGTTTCTTTGACAATTAAATGTTACTTCCAATTATCTCACCTCGCTAGTCTTACGGCTTATTATAGATAGACCCATGCATTAAATAGCGTTAACCCTTAATCAAAGACATTTAATGAAGCTTTACACTATATTAGTATATAATGATATTATAACGAAAATAATTACTCAAAAAATCACAAAACTGTAGCGAAATGTAAAAATATACTCCGTTTAGTAAGATAATGCATTCTTTCTTCATACAATTTACCAACTCCTGTTTAAATCTTTAAAACAAAAAATTATAAGCATACGTCGTAACTAAATATAATTACATGTATAACTAATGTATTGCAAATCTGAACCATATCATCGAAACCTGTCAAAAGTTTCGAATGATACTCGATGCACTAAAATTAAAATAAAGTCCCACTCGTACCATATCGGGTATATTACAGCTACAGTATTACATTGTGTTCACATGCTTAGGTAGATATCAAACTGTAACTTTCGACTTGATTCAATAAAAAGTACACTTAAATAATAGTAATGGATGCGTAGGTGGTAAACAGTGGCAATGTTGAGAATAATACATGTTTGCTTCCTGGAACATCGAAATTAAGAGCACTACAACAAAGTAAAGGACAGTGACACGTCGCGTCCACTCGCTTTAACATGTAAATTTGTTCCCCTTTGAATATTCATTTTCACGCGCCCGCGACTCGCCTACAGCATATGAAAGCCAATTGCCTTAGTTCGCCGGCGTGGAATATTGTTGAATTTTCTTTACATTCCTGGTAGCTCGCTATGTGTTTTGTGTACCCGCTTCACTGGCAGATATCTATCATCTAGAATATTTTGTTAATAACGCCATAATTATATTTTCCTGCTGAGAAAACTTATTGAACCTTAGATAAAATACAACTAATTATGATTACCCGGGATAGGCAAAATTTCGAGTACAGTAGCTACTCGGAATATATGAAGAAGCAATATTGTTTTCTTACCAAGGGCAAGGGTATAAATTAAACTAAACTTCTAAGTTTACAGTAACTGCCATAAATCACTCGCCAAATAATATTTTAGTATACTAATCAAAAATAGTCAAGGTAAAAAAGGTTTACCGAAAGTAAAGTAATAAATTCATCAGTCAGAAAGTCACGTTTTTACGTGGATTTATGTACATGATTTTTATGTGGAGCGGAACTTCAACATTAAAGTAACATTTTGCTTTAAGCTTGAACTGTCTAAACATAAAATTACTGAATGAATTAATACATGTTTATTGCAAAAATTTTTACACAGTAAGACTAATTTTATATTCCATTCTACTTAAAACTGTGTCTCCTTTAAATTCGTATTTACATCTGCATTACAATGATATGCAGAATCCATAGGCTCTTTTTTGGGTTCCCATTATATCCTATTTCCAACACTTACCTAGAGCTATTTCCCAGGAAAATCTTCAATGAAAATGCCTATGTATTTCGTGATCCTTGACAGAGGATGATTCTAGACAATCGTGTGCGACGGCACGATGAGCGGTGACAAGTAATATTGATACAAAGCTATCTCTTTTTATTATAAACAATACGAATGTGAATATTAATGCACATCCTCTGGTGTATTTCATATTTACAAATTTTTAAGTAAAGTTTTGTATTTTTAAATTATTATAATACATATTTTATTAGTTAGAAGTATTTTCACCTAATTTCATAAGGATATTACGTAAGAACATTTTCAGGCAAATGAGTATTTCTTCAATTAAGTTCAAGACTTTTGGCTCCATTTCAGCATTTTGTATTAAAATTGGTAGAAATTATATAGATGGAGTTATTAAGCTTGTTACTTTAATTTTGCATTTATCGTTAATAATAGTACACTTTAGAACTTTACATACATAACTAACTTCACAATATATTGAAACTTCAAGCTGTTGCTAATCTCTGGTCCTTATTCATAATTTGCACTTGAGCTCTTCAATCGTCGTGTTCACTACACAAACTCAGTCATCTTCTTCTTTACAAGTTTTGAAATCTAACCTCTATTTTTGTTTATTCCTTCTGTTAGAAACAATCACGCCGGTAAAAGGCGCTTCGGGAAATACTCTAACATAATTTAAACAATTCTTGAACTCATTTAATATTTCCAAATGTTATTTAACAAATCATGATTAAATTTGAGGCGCAATGGATATCCAGGTTACTGTTGATATTTATATTATCTGGCAACCCCGGATATTGGACGACTAAGGTGAAATTTGAAAAATTTTAACTATATGTAAATATAATTAAAAATTTAAAACGAAACTTTTTAGAGAAAGGCACATTACGTATAATTAGATAAGTGGTTCAAAGCAATAAGTGTTTAACTGAATTGAAGTTGTCAAAATGTTATCTGATATTTCATCAAAGGTATTATTAATTGGCAACGGTATTCTCCTAGTAAAATCATTTGAGGCTAATATATTTTGCATACATGAGTAATTTTTTTTGTCAATTAATTTTGGACGTGAAAGGAATATTCCTAGTTTGGGAATTTTAAATTCAAAACCTTGCGTTACCTGACTTCCGTCAAGGAAAAATTTAAGGTCCTTTGATGTTTGCACTACTCGTTACCAGTAATAGCCGAAAAATTTCGAAACTTTCTTGGGCGATACCTAAACTGATAATAAACTGTTTCAGTGTAGTATTGACTAAATACTGAGTCTGAGGGTAGGTCTTTTATTTAGCTGTATTTTATTGTGCTATCTGTTACAAGACAATGATGTCATAGCCTATTACACTTGCTTGGAAAGCGCGTAGGGTTATAAAAAATAAATAAAATTTGAAAATTCAGTTAACCCGGGATACTAAGATATCATAAATGCAAACGGCTATTCCACTTCTATAACGTATCTTATACTCTTAAACGAGCAATTCTTGTATGTATATATATATATATATATATATATATTGTGAAAAAATAATAAGTTTTTTGAAGCCTTCAAATGTTGTTAGAAAACCATAGCGATGATACCGAATGTCACAGTTTTTGTGATGGTCACTATAATATGATTATCTCCATACTTGATAATGTTAGGTATTATTAAACATCTATTGCACGAAAAAGCCCATATTATTGATTATTTATATGTATGAGGACGTATAAGGAGTGAAAGATTTTCTAACAAATCTTAAAAATTGACCGAGTTACAAAAGTTTAAACTTAACGTTCAGACGGGGAGGGCAATACTGAATTTGGGATGTTATTTTGAATGATAGTCTTTATATTATAAGAGAGCGAACAAGGCAGGAAGATATCCCCACTTTAATTTAATCGTAAGAACATTAAATTTAGAAACTCGTATCTCACTTGTTTTTTTTTAAGTTTACTCCTTAAGAATCGCTTTTCATATATAGCGGCCGGTATGAAATTTCATGAGGAGTAAAATCAGAAGTTCAAAGCTTACGAAATTTAGAACGTTAAAAAAATTTAAACGTTAGGTGGCTTTTCCGCGCAACATTTCTACGCATCTTTTGGAATGACATATCAATATATTTATTTGGCATTTTCTTAAAGCGTATTCGCAAAGACGGAGTTTGACACAAATAGGCTTGTTTTAATGGACAAAATATAAAAGAAGATTAAATCGCGATTACGTAAGTCTGGATAAATATGAATTTTCGTATTATGTCTCCGACCATTCAATGTAGGAATATTAAACCAGTATTAACTAATCGAAATTGGAAAATCAAAGATTAGCCGATCGGAGGTTTACGTTTTTATTCAATACTTTCGCCTGCGCAGTACGTACTGCGCTCAATCGTTAGCTAATTTCAGGCACATCCTGAGATATCGAATTATTTATTGACAGCTGTAGGCACAAATCCTATACTAAAGTAGTGAGCGTCGTTTCTTTTAGGCTGAAAGTATCGCATCTAACAATACAGTAGTAAAATTAATACAAGAAAAAGAAACTGTACGGAAACAGAGAAAAGGCTATTGTTGCAGATATCCGTCCCTTACATAGAAGTAATTGAAAATAAAGGCACCGACAGAGCTACCGTGAAGATGAAAAAAAACGCTTGAGACCCTATTGCTGAGATATATAATACCAATTATATTATTAATGAGTACAGTAAAATGTACACGTTTATAGGGAAAAAAGAATATAGAATTAATTTGTTTGCACTAATGCAATTTCTCTTTTCATATTTATATACAGTGTTATCTATTTCGTACATTCCAAGACAATCGCACTTAAGGAGTAAACTCCAGTCGCGCGTCGGAGTTGACATGCACAATTTATATTTAAGTTTTAAGTATCTTATAATGTTTCATTAAAAAAGGAAAAAAATATGAGAGTAATTAAATATTGCAAGAAAAAAAAAGAAAAAATATATATATTTATATATATATATATATATATACATATATATATATATATATATATATATATATATATATGTATATATATATATATATATATAAATATATATATATATATATATATATATGGAATGGCTTACAAATGTGTACATAGTTAATATTTTTAAAAAAATATCTCATTCAATTCATTGCTTCATATTAAATATCGCGGTTAAATTTCGTCTAGTAGTTCACATGAAACAATCAAAATATTGAAGGGAAGTAGCACAACATTATAAGCATTGAATTATGGAATTTATCAATTAACTGAACTACCCGGATGAAGAAGACAAGCAACCTTTTGAAATTTTCTCGTTATGAAAATTACTCGAAACGCGGAGGAGTTTATGAAAAGCGATTTTCACCTAGCCAGAACGAATTTTAAACAGAATGTGTTTATTTCCCTTTTACTTCACTTCGTCCTTTATGTACAGGATTCATTATTTGACATTATTGCGACTGTGTAGGCGCTCTTTATGAGAACAACTCTTCAATGGACTTATGAAGAATTATTTAGTCATATCCTCAAATTGGTATTTACAAAATGAAAAGCACTTTTAAAGGACGCTATTGTACGCAATATTTTTATAGATTTTATTAATCATTAAACGCTATATACTTTCCTATATAAGCTATTATATAGTTAAGTATATAGCGTTTAATATATATGTAAAGAAAACCTATAGGTATCCTTTCATTTAAACTTTGCAGCGTTATCTATGATAAGTTCCATAGAGGTCGCTGTTAGCTTTCGTATCAAACGTCAAAAGATTTTGAGAGGTTAGATTTGTTTTTGATTCAGTATTTTATTGTAAAAAGCTTACCTGTCGAATTCCGATGATAAACCCGAAATAAGGGCTTTAAATGTTGTTTTTTTTATCCACAGGTGAGTAAATGTTTAGTTTATAAGATAATGTTACTAGCAAATTGTAGAAGGAACTTTTACAAGTAAATAAATCTTTTATCCACAGAAACGCAATTACGTCTTTATTTCAACAAGTTCGAAACAGAATCCAATAAAAACATTATAAAACAACATTTTCTGCATATATTTCGAGAGAATAATGGATAAGTTAAGATTTGATTTTGCTGTGAAGACAGCATCCGAGGGAAAAACCAACATTTTATGCATAACCTCAATTGCCACAACTAGTGGTCAGATCTATGGAATACCACCCGAATATCAACCAGTGAATCAACACAAAGCAATTATGAGTACTCCAAACTATGCCAAAATAAAAAAAACATTGCAAAGAAGACACCAAACAAGGAAAATTTGGATAACTTTGACAGATGAGATATCGGAAGCATATGTGGATGAGGCTCAAAACTTGCAGTTTAATGATGTTTATCTAGAAGAAATAATAGAAACTGAATGTAATCCAGAGTCTAAATCTAGTGGCTCAAACAACTCTTTGGAAAAACTGTTAGAAAAATTGCTCGAAGAAAAAGAACAAAAATCAGAAACTCAAAATCTGGGCAAGATAGCGAAGAATTTTGTGATAGAAAAGTTCACAAGTAAAACCACTAATGCCCACCAGTGGATTAATAATTTTAATAAAGAATGTGAACGTTTCAAAGTCAACGAAGACAAAAAGAAAATAGAGATTTTGAAAAATTTTATGGAATCGTCAAGTGTACATTGGTACGACTGTATGCTAATAAAATACACAGTAGAATCAGAGTGGAATAAATGGGAGAAATGCTTCTGTGAGACATTTGCAAATAAAGGTTAGTCATCCATGAGATATGCTCTAGGTATTAAATACCAAGCAGGTCCGTTACTCGAGTACGCTCTAAAGAAAGATAAATTGCTACTGGAAGTTAGGAAGAACATTGATACTGGGACTCTTATTGATCTCATAGCATTCGGCTTGCCTAATTTTGTTGCCGATAAAATCGACAGAGAAACTTTGCAACAAACAGAAGATTTGTATAATGAAATAGGAAAACTAGAACACCTCGTTGGGAAAACAAAGTATGAAAAAAAAGGATTTACAAATTCTGACCTTAAACAAAAAAAAATTGAAGAAAGAAAACCATGCCAAATTTGTGCCAATGAAAAAAAAGGGAAACGCTATCACCCAAAGGAGAATTGCTGGTTTAAAGATAGAACTCAGAAATCAATAGTGAGAACAGTAAATAACTCCGAAATAGAAACAGAACTGAATAACAAAGATCCAAAAAACTAAAGGTGCCACCATTAATAAAAATAAATTTACTATTGAATGACACTGTGAAAGTAACTGGAATTTATGATTCAGGTTCAAATGTGTCATTAATTAATGCTAAATTATTAAATATACGGAATGAAGAAAAAAGTACAGATAATACACAAATAGTAAATTTAAAGACTATTAATGGTGAGAAAAAAACAAAAGGTATGGTTACATTAAAAATTAAAATATATAATGTAGAACAAAACATGGATATTTTTGTCATAGACAAAGAAAATTTTAAATATGATTTCCTAATTGGTTTAGATTGTATAAGAAAATTCAAGCTAATTCAAAATGAAGACTTAAAAATAACACAAAAAGGTCAGAAAGAAGAGCTTAATATAAAAAACGATACAAATGTCAACATTCCTGATGTACTAGGAGACAAAACTGAACCAAGATTAGGAAGCCCTAGAATGGAGAAGGTGAAAAACGAAATAAACTTCAATGAACATATTAAAACTGATAAATTTGAAAAGATCGTTAATCATCTAGATAAACAAAAACAATTAGAGATTGACGAGCTCATAGACAAATTTAAGACTGTCTTTGCTAAGGATAAATATGATGTCGGCACTGTACGAGATTATGAAGCTCATATTGACCTGATGGTGGATAAATATTGCTGCAAACTTCCATACAGATGTATAGCTAAAGATAGAAGAGAGATAGAAAAACAAATATAAAAATTATTAGAGAAAAATTTGATTGAGGAATCATATAGCCCGTTTGCTGCCCCAGTAACTCTGGCTTATAAAAAGGAAGATGAACGAAAAACAAGACTTTGTATAGATTTCAGGGAATTGAACAAGATAATCGTCCCACAATCACAGCCATTTCCATTGATTGAAGATCTAATGACAAAAACAGTAAACTGTAAGTATTTCTCAACGTTTGATATTAATTCAGCGTTTTGGTCAATTCCATTGAGAGTACAGGATAGGTACAAAACGGCCTTTGTTACTCAGGAAGGTCATTTTCAATGGACATGCTTACCATTTGGATTAAAAACTGCTCCAGCCATTTTTCAAAGGAAAATGACTAACATCATAAGAAAGAACAAGCTCTCTGATTTTGCAGTAAGTTTCATAGATGATATACTCATTTATTCAAAAACCTTTAAAGAACATATATCACATATATCACGGTTACTGGAGGCAATACAAACGGAAGGGTTTAGACTAAAACTTACCAAGTGCATATTTGCAAGTAGTTATGCCAAGTATTTAGGCCACATAATAGAAAACAATTCAGTGAGGCCTCTAAAAGATTATTTGGTAGCAGTAAAAGACTTTCCAATACCAGAAACAAGGAAAAATGTACGACAATTCCTAGGAAAAGTAAATTTTCATCACAAGTTTGTGCCACACAGTGCTATCATCTTGGACCCGTTACACAACTTGTTAAAGAAAGATGTGAAATTCGTGTGGACTGAAGAATGTCAAAAATCATTTGATAAAATGAAAACACTACTGTGCTCTGTACCAATTCTGAAAATTTATGATCCAGAATTACCAATAAACATTTATACAGACGCAAGTGCAAAAGGAACAGGCGCAGTGTTAAAACAACCTGATAAAAATGGAGGCAATAAACCAGTTACTTATTTTTCAAAAAAATTAACAGATACACAAAAAAAGAAGAAGGCAATATACCTAGAATGTTTAGCAATAAAAGAAGCTATAAAATACTGGCAGCATTTGCTTATGGGAAAGGAGTTTACGGTGTATTCTGATCATAAACCACTAGAAAACTTGAATATTAAAGCAAGAACTGATAAGGAGCTCGGAGACCTAACATATTATTTATCCCAATACAATTTCAAAATTAAATATAATCCTGGAAAAACAAATATAGAGGCAGATTGTCTGAGCAGAAATCCAGTCCTAGATCCCAGTGAAAATAATGATGATGATGCTTTGAAAGTGGTAAATTTATTAACTATAGAAGAAATAAAAATAGATCAAAATTAAAATCAAGAAATACAAAAAGATAAAAATGGACTTATACTAAGAGATGAAATATACTACAAGAAAAATAAAGGAAGAAACAAAATTATACTATCAGAAGGATTAACCAAAACATTGATAAAAAAGTACACATTACTTATTGCCACCTGGGAACAACACAAATGATAAATAAATTAACACCATAATATTCAGCGAAGAATATCACAGCAAAAATTAAACAGACTTGCGGAGAATGTGAAATATGCATTAAAAATAAAACAAGGAGAAAGCCGAAATATGGATTATTGTCACATTTAGGACCAGCAAGACATCCATTTGAAATTGTATCAATTGATACAATTGATGGTTTTGGGGGATCTCGGTCAACAAAAAAGTACCTGCATCTTTTAGTTGATCATTTCACTAGGTATGCTTATATCTTGACGTCAAAAAACCAAAGCTCTAACGATTTTTTTAAATTTATTCAACAAGTGACACAAAGTCATAAAATTGATATGATATTAACGGACCAATATCCTGGTCTAAAGAATTTAAGGGATTTCTGAAAGATAACAGTATAAGAATAATTTTTACTGCGGTGGACACTTCTTTTTCAAATGGGCTTAACGGAAGATTGAACCAAACTTTAGTTAATAAAATAAGATGCCAAATAAATGAAAGCAAAAAAAAGATTGAATGGACAACAATAGCACAGAATTGTGTAAAGAAATATAATGAAACAGAACACACTGTTACCAAATTTGCACCAAAATACCAATTGGAAGGAGAAAATGTAAATATTCTTCCATTAGAACTAAAAACAAGATGTTCAAATGAAGATCTGAGAAGAGATAGAAAATTAGCATATATAAATGCAATTAAATCTCATGAGTATAATAAGAAGAGATATGACCTATCAAGGAGGGAATATGACTTTAAAAAAGGAGATAGAGTCTATGTGGAAAACGGTAATCGACTAAATAGGAAGAAAACAGATGAACTGAGAATTGGACCCTACGAGATCTTGAAAAAAATTTCTAATACAATTTATGAAGTAGATGCCGGTAACAAGAAGGAAGAATCAAATTTGTTTCATGTTACAAAACTTACTCCATTGTCGATTGAGAAAAGAACAATTACGTGCAATCACACTTGTAATTGTTCTTCTCTCGGAGGGGAGATGTAAAGAAAACCTATAGGTATCCTTTCATGTAAACTTTGCCGCGTTATTTATGATAAGTTCCATAGAGGTCGCTGTTAGCTTTCGTATCGAACGTCAAAAGATTTTGAGAGGTTAGATTTGTTTTTGATTCAGTATTTTATTGTAAAAAACTTACCTGTCGAATTCAGATGATAAACCCGAAATAAGGGCTTTAAATGTTGTTTCTTTTATCCACAGGTGAGTAAATGTTTAGTTTATAAGATAATGTTACTAGCAAATTGTAGAAGGAACGTTTTACAAGTAAATAAATCTTTTATCCACAGAAACGCAATTACGTCTTTATTTCAACAAGTTCGAAACAGAATCCAATAAAAACATTATATATATATATATATATATATATATATATATATATATATATATATATATATATATATGTATATATATATATATATATATATATATATATATATATAAATCCTACCAGATTTATTTTCCGGGAATTATTCTCGGTGCTATATAATGTGCAATTAACACACCACATTAAAATAAAATAAATATTAGCCTACCAGACCAAAAAGTGGAACATTCGAGTAGTCTCTTATTTTCAAAAGAGAACAATTTCTTAAAAGCATATTCAACAAAATCTATATTTTTTTATATACCGGCCCCTGTGAAAAAGCCAAATTTTATTAATATAAATTGTTATAACAATATTTAAAGCACCATATGAAATTTATTTTCTATTCGAAAGATTTTTCTTTATCAACTCTATAATTTACCAACTTTCGTCGTTTCGTCTAGAATTCTCGCCTTAAACCAGTTTATACTTGGATTTCACACAAAATATCGCTTGTTATTTGCTTGATAAGAATATTAATTAATAAAATAAGGTAACATTTTATTTTGAAAGATGTTTCCTCCTATGCTGTGCCGCGCCCCTGGTTTTGACTGTCAATGACATCATCACAACGAAACCGAAGTTCTTCTTCCCATGTTCTGTAATGAAGATAAGTTTCGAAACTTGTTCGATTCGAGATACTTATATTTTACACTTCACCTGAAAAATGAATTTTCCAAAAAGAAAGCGTAATTTGACTAAGCAATTGAAAAATTCACTCCTGCTATATGTATTTTACTCCCTTCAAAAATTGCTGAATCTTTCATTACAAATTATATCGCATTGAAGACGCCATACATATACACATGTATATAATGTCTGCCGTAGTTTAGTACCTGAGCTATGGTCTAGTAATTATTCTCGGTTTCACCATTACTTTATAAATAGTAGTTTGATATTGTGATTAAGTAATTTTTTTATTTATTTTAAACACTCAGGAAGCAAATAAGTTTACGTCACGAAATTGTCTATAAGTCGAAAAATTGCCATTAACAATATGACAATAAATACGAATTTAACTTCTTAGATCTAAAAAGTAGGAAGAATCACAAACTAAATATCAAATTAATGTAATTGAATGGAGTCAAGTGTACCAAGTGTCACTGGTGTATAGCTATAAATGTGGTTTAACGTCAAAGATAATTTTACTTTTATTCTTTGTCTGAATGAAAGAACATAAAAAAGGACATATTTAATAAAAAAAATCCTCTCGAGATTATTTTTATTAAAAGAAAACTATTTAAAAATACTCTTATTAGGGGTAAACGTTTGACAATTAGCTGTCAAACATCAAACATAAGATCTTTCGTCATGGCAATCCTTTTTACTTCTTTCAATTTTTCGATTAAGTTTTTTTTACAATATAGTTTTTTTTTATTTATAATTGCATATTTAATGTTTAATGTCACTACAATGGCAATTACGTCAACGAAATCACAACAAATAGTTCATCGGAAAAACGCAATTAGAATGGGAAATAATTTCCAAATTAATTTTTTCTGAATTTTTTTTATTAAATACATCATTTTAAATACATACTCTTTTGTTTAATATCCATAAAATACTGAAATTTTCATGTAGCTATCATATGACTCAAACACCTTTTAAAATATTTTATTCGTAAATATTCAGAAAACTGCGTGAATGTCCTTGAAAATTCATAGTGAATAAACTATCATATTTATTTACGTACAGTTGTAGAAACGACAGTTATACACACCTATAAGTTTTAGTAACAATAAAAGGACTGATTTTGTGATAAAATTAACGATTATGAAATTTAATGATAGTTTCAAATCAAACGATTACATGTTTGAAGTCTCATATTTAAGATGACATATTTCAAGAAATCTATTCTCGCCCATCACACTCTCATGAAATCACGATTAGATAGTTGAGCAATTGACTACCACAGGGAAGTAGATTCTGACGTAATTCGATTGGTAATACTGCAAAAAATCCACGACGGTCGGGACAGTAAATTATTAGATACGAGAAACTACAGTATTTCAACAAAAGTTAACACAAAATATTTCCATTATAACTTTTTTAAGCTACAAAAAAACTAAATGTCTAATTTGAGCTGGCTGCAAAATCGTAACCTATGCTTAGTTTTCATTTTTCAAGCAGCTCAATCTACAATAAAATCGGATATAAAATGGAAAATAACCATATCATCTTATATATTAATAAATAAAAATAATCTTTTGAATATATTCTATTATCAAATTGAATTATTCTCCACATTCAGCAAGTTTCAACTCCGAGAAAAAAATATTGAAAAAGCTAAACAAGCATAGTTTAAAAAATATTAAAATTATATTCCACAAGGCAGATATTGTTTATAGTGTAATGGTAAACATTTAAGCGCGTAGTAATTATTAAGTTTTCCTCCACACGAATCTTATCTAGTTACGAAAAGAATTATTAATTAAAAACATTCTAGATATGAATTCACACGTAGCAACGAATTATCGAAAAAACGAGCTAAAATTAGAAGAATTTCGTTATGTTTTGAAGAATTGATAAGATAGAATATATAAAAAATTAAGCAGTTTCTAACGTTTCTTTATCTTACAAGTTCTGAGTAACTTTTAATACAAATCATCAGGAGGTAACCGTAACTTATTGGACCGAAATTTTCTTTGTTATCCCTTGTAGACTGAAAGTGGAATATTAAAATGACGAGACAAAAATAGCTACGAAACAAAATGGTTGCAAATTCATATCTATTTTATATCACATTAATATAAATTAGCCATTAATATGTTGAGACGACTGTTTTACATCCATTCAAACAGGTACATCGATTGTTGTGAAATAATTATTGTTAATTTGTTTACCTTATGAACGAAAGAAGCTTACCGTGCATTTACACTTATTGTGCTTACATGTTCGAAAGCCATGCGCCTCAAAAAATTGAAATAGGACCAATTTTCAAGTATTTTTATACAAAAAACTGAGGACTTAAGAGTATTTTATAAACGTTTTGATTTAAGACGTTTGATTTAACTTTATATAGCACAGGAATTATTAATATTAAACCAAATTTAAATGATGATGATTAAATAAGGTTCCGCAGTTTTTTCTATCACTTGAGATGGTTAATATAAGTTGAATTTAATTAACACGAAAAAAGAAATAAACAAAAAATTAACTACGCAAATCCTAACACCAAGAATTTTTCACATTTCTCAAATCCGTGCTTTAAAAACTAAGAAGAGAGGATGCATGCGCATCACTTTGAAGACATATATTTTACGAACAGGGCGTTTTGAAGAACAGACAAATGATAATTCGAACCATAAAATAATTCCAAAAGATAACAGCTCACTCGATGTGTAATTAATAATAACGTTCAGTGTAATGTTATTCTGAATTATGTCATTCACTGAGTCTGTAAACTTTAATATGACTAATAAATAATTAATAATTGTAGTAATTGTTTTGAAATAATAATAATATCAAAACATATTCTTACATAATTGTGAAGATTATAATAAACACAATTACACTAGAAATAAAATTAAATCTATAGAACGTAAAAAAATATTAGCTATATTAAGTTTCACAAGAAAGTGATATGAACCGGAAATAGCAATCCCAACTCAGCCGAAGTGTCAGCGTAGTAAATTTATCGATCAGTACTTACTCGATCAGTACTTACTCATATTGTGAGCAAATGTTTCGCGAGTTGTAATCCATTAAATACGCGACTTTCTTCAATATGAGCGAAGGTCTATACATTATATTATGTTCAATGAATGGGATGAAATGAGGGACTTGAATGCTAATTAAAGAACCAGATCTATTATTATATTACTATATTATTATATACTTATATTTTCAGATATTTACCCTGAATACAACGAAACCCAGGTCGTGGTAAAAACTTAAAGAAAGTAGAAATATTACTACATCACGTAGTTTCATTTAATTGTGTAGTTATTTGGTATTAGTAAATGTTTTAGAAATAGTATGTAGATGTAAATGAAATAAACCTGCTGACCACGAACAAAACTCACATAATGTTTGTACCGTGCTTAAGTTTTTTGCACTGCCAGGTTTCCATGCGAAAATTTTTATATGCACTCAGAACATATAAAATTTAAACATATACGACCACTACGTACCTTTATTTTTTCTATTAACCATTTGACAAACATTTTGATGTTACTTTTCACTATGGAAATATTTTATTTGTTATGTCTTCTATAGGCGTAAAATATCGCATTCATAACTATTTTAAAATGACATATTTCTTTTTAATTCTATTTAATATTTGTTACATAAATACAGAATATGAGAAATGTTAAAGTTAAATTATAATTTCTTTTGTAACTATTTGAGACAAATCTGGTCATAAAATGAGTCTAAAAATAGCAACTTTGGTAATTCATTAACTCGCCAAACTGTTGAGGAAAAAAGTTAAAACAAGTTAATGCTCTACTAGAAGATCAATTTCATTTTTTCATGTATATCACATGCAGCATGTGCATGTAGCCCTTAAAATTTTATTTTCATCCCCTTTACAAGTTTGGAAACCCCTCGAAATACAAATTTAAGTAATATTATATGTCATTTTATTACTGGGCCAAGAACCTACATATTAAATGTGAATGGTTTTATTTAATTTCATTTAAGAGTTAGAGGTTTGATAGAAAGATCTATTGAACGTACGGCAAAGACTATTGAACGTACGGATAAAAGTCATCGCAACAATAACTAGCTTCTATTCGGAAACGTCTGGTAGAGAATCCTAAAACCTATTTATTTTTATACATGAACCTTCAATGTAACCGGAATTCAGCTTTTCCTTTGCGAAGAGTACAGAAATTTTATGTTAAAAAAAACGAATTCAATGCAAAGATATATGTGGAGCTTCAATCTTAGTTTTTTTACTAAAAATGTTCCCCTAAATTCTTGCTGGCAAAACAGCATACATAAAGCATTTTGCTTTGAAAATGGCTTAACATTTTGCTTTGAAAATGGCTAAACTATTTCATATTCAATCTTTTTGCGAATAATTTGTTGCTGTTTTCTTAATATGTAAATAAAGAAATGAATAACATAACCGAGGACCTAAAATAAGCATGATATCATACATTTAAATAACAAAAAACAAGTTAGTTTTTGTAATTAAGCCAAAGACTATTTGATTTGTTTTTAATCATTATAATATTTTCAGACATTGTTAAAACAACGCCGACAAAAAGTGGCAAGTGTAACTCTCGCGATACGTAAACAATATTTTTTTTTTAATTTGTTTACTAACACCGTTTTAAACTATACGTTTCGACGTACTTAAATAAGGCTTCCACTGTATTTATTAAAATAATTATCTTAAATACCAACAATCAATACCAATACAATCTAAGCAAGTTTTAATAATAAGCATAAATTCTGGCCATCTATCTTGGTGATTCGCATGACTATAACTGGAATGCTTAACGCCAATAGCAACGGAAATAAAGGATCATCAAATAAATTTTTTTTTTAATTTGGAGATGAAATTAAAACATTATAATTTAATGATTTCATGAAAATTACTTTCTATAAATCCGTTTAAATACAAATTAATTAATAAGATCGATCTCAATTGGGAGCCCCAAATGAATCTGATATCATTCACCAATCGTCTAATGTACAAGAGAATATAGAAGAATATATTTTGTGGTTATTATTATCACTGAAGTTATTTAAAAATTAACGTTAACTAAAATCAAAGCTCTTATCTGTAAAACATTTTTGCCAGTTTTTCTTTATTGTGGAGATATTGGGATTTTACTAGAGAACGCCTAAATGAATTAAATCGACTTTCAGGTGAGAAACGGATGTCGGAAAGGATTTTCTCCTTTGAACCCTGGAGCTCACAAAATCTCTAAAATTCAGTATTATCTGCAAACGAATATGCCTCGTAAGAAGAAAACAAAGAATTTTATGATACTCTAAATAATATAATCTCTTCAACAATCTGTTTAAAAGTCTTAATATTCTATAATTCATTAAACCTAATTTTGCAGTTCTGGGTGCTAAAGGTCTCGAATTAGATTCTGAGATCTTTCGCATCCACGACCTGACATGACAAAACATACAACGAGCGTTAATTTACAATCTATGCTCATATGTCGTGGAATTCATTGTATTCTAGTATATTAAGTGTGCCAACAATATGTTCTCCCTTCTTTTAAATATTTTTAATCAAGTCACAAATTTAAATCTCAAGTCCTAATTTTTTTAAGTATCTATATTTCCTTTCCACTCACAAGGCCGATTGTAGTTTTCCGAAATACTGTGCATTTTAATTACTTTTTATTTGATTTTCTTTAAGCGATTACTCTTGAAGGTTGAAGTTGATTCTTTATTTGTATGCAATTAAGTTTTTAAAGCAATGTCGGAATTTAGAGTCAGGTCGATTTCAAATTTATAATTCACAAATAGAATAAATAATACATCGAAATAATTGTCAAATTTATTACATAAATTTAAACATTAAAAACATGACCTACTTAAAAAAAATAAACTGAAAATTAAAATAAACAGAATTAGGATTGACTTGTTATAATAATCCTAGTAGTAAATTTCTCTCATCTTTCAACCAAAATATATCGTGTTTATCACAGAGAAATTTAAGTTCTTTGAATTAACAGTTACATCAGAGGCGGGAGACATATCCTCTAATAGGCTAATGCAAATCGAGCATAATATATTTTACTCTAAATAGATAATTTGATTTTAAATAAATATCACAGCAGTCGTAGTCTCTACAATAGAACATCATGAATTTACATAAACCTAATATAATTGCTGATGAATATTGTTAAAATTTAACTGAAATGTAATTATTTGTATAGAGTATGTTATATTATGATCGATAATTTCGACGGATTTAATTATTATGCTCATTTTATACATGAAATGTTATACCTTTGAATTTATTTATATTAGGACTTGTGTATTTTACTTCTAAAATAAACGTGAAATCGTGTTGGTTTCTATGAATTATGTTATATCGAAAAAATTCTCCACTTATTAATATCAATTGAGTCTTTTCGTCTCTACCAGGAACGAAAACGTTCATAGTTACATATATTAAGTAATAAATACAAAACAGTCCTTTTTGCGCACAAAGAACATCTAATCCGATTAAATATTTGAAAACTGTTACTATCCAAAATTGTTCACTGTTTCAGATACAACATGTTTTTAATTTAGAAAAATATCGAGGAAAATACATGGATATTCTACCCAGGGATTTTGCATATAACGTCTGTTCACTTGACGCGGGGCACACGAGTTTGTCAAACAAAAAAATATTCACGCAATATATGAGTGCAGGATTTTAGTTCATTAGCGGCACTCGATTCAGCAATGTGTAGTATCTTCTTTATCTCTGTTTATTGAAATGCCAGGAAGAGTTTTAAAATGGTATATATATATATATATATATATATGTATATATATATATATATGTATATATATAATATATATATATATATATATATATATATATATATATATATATATATATATATATATATTAGGGTGTTTCTTATTTTTGAAAATTTTTATTTTCTAACACATAGGTCCTTTTTTTCATAATAAATGTTTACCTTATTTGGAGTACTGCAACCCTTGCCTACTTGCATCGAAACATGTTGGTAGAAGTTGCGCGGAAGAAGCGGCGCAATATTTGACAATTGCTCTCGGATGGTCGGGTTATTAACACGTATTGTTTTCCATTCAGAAGATAGTAGTAAAATTAAGGAGCAATAAAAAAAGTATTTTCTTGGTTGGTGACGTAAATTATTAAATAACATGTGCAAAGTTACTGTCTAACCGTCAAGTTCTTGCATTTCTATATTTTAACATTCGCGAAGTTAAATTGACTGTTATTAAAAGGACAAATTTTGTCATTCGAGATTGTATTATATTCTAAGGAAAAGCTATAATATCTATTAGATTTTTACTTACCTGTGTGAAGAAACTTATGGGCTTCCATCAAATTGCGAGAGAGTTGAAAAAAAAAATTTTTATAAACATCGTGAGGTGCACTTTCAAAATAATTTATACCATTCATCCGATATGGCATACGTTATTGCTTTGAAATGAACGAAGATAGAAGAAAGTAAAATCTTTTTACAATAACAAAGAGAACCAGGGCATCCAGGGTGTTTAGCGGGTGTAGACAAAAAGTTAGCTGAGAAAAAAGAAAGGGTAAGACAGAGAAAACTGAAAGAAGAGAAAAAAATATCGATCGATCAAATATATTTCGAGAGTTTATCGTCATCTCTTACTACACGGGGCTCTGTACAACCTCAAGAATAACCCGACCAACGAACTAGCTCTGATGAAAACCTTCAGGAACGTTTGCAATCGATATCTCAATACATACATTCTGAAACTACTAAAAAAGAGGAAGAAAATACTTTATCACGTCTAAATTAGTTGCAATTTTTGACGTATGTCAATTAAACATAGGAGATTCTGTTTATATTCTTCAGTCTGTAGTAGACGCATTAGGTCTTATATGTGAAGATTTCCCAATCAACAAATTTTCTATTCAACTCATTCGTACACAAGTAGGAATCATAGAGCGAAATCAATAAAATCTGATTTTATGACAATATCCTTAAATTAATTACCATTCGTTGGAATGGAAAATGATTACCTGGACTGGACGTGAGAAGATCTAAAGAAGAACGCTTGCCAATTCTTATTTCATTTAGAGAAAAGGGACAACTCCTTTCTGTACAAAAACCGGAGAGCTCTTCCGGCCAAGATCATGTGAAACATAGTATATGATTGGAATCTCAATGATAAAGTACAAATAATGTGCTGTGACACAACTGTGTCTGATACAGGGCTCTTGAATGGACCTTGTGTACTTTTGGAACAAAAACTAGAAAGAGAATTGCTACTCTTCGCTTGCCGTCATCATATTTACGAACTGGTCTTAAAATATGTATTTGAAACAAAAATATTCCAAGTCACAAGTAACTCTGATATTTTCATGTTCAAAAAGTTTAGAGACAGCTGGAAAAACATTTATCCTACTGCTATTGAAACATACACCGACTTCGTCAAAAAACACTTTCATAATGCAACTATTGAAGGATTTTTGACGTGTTCTAATCAACAAATACATTATACGTAACGATAATCGGAAACTGACTGAACTATCTTTTATTTGCATAGGAGAAGATGATGAGAGAAAAATTGAAATCAGACATCCTGAAGCTATGTATTAAGCAAGATGAATGTCTAGAGCTATTTATTCTTTAATAATATATTTGCTATGATGAATGTCTAGAGCTATTTATTCTTTAAAAATATATATCCCATTTTAAAATGAGCACCAAGGATGAACGAGCACCACAAACTGTTTATTCATTGCAACTATATATGTGAAATGGCTTAGAGCAGTCTGGTGGTGAAGGCCCCAAATCAAGATTTGTACTTTTTAAAGATGTTAAAGGAATGTAAAACTGTTGGTTGGTTGGTTATAAAACTGTGGTGGCTGATTTCCAAAGCAGTCTTTCCAAAGCAGCAAGTTTAGCCAACATCTTTGGTACTTATCAAAAGTAATTGCTGTCTTATCACTTTTTGTAATAAATGTTGTTAATAAGGGTGATGAACAAACCAAGGTAAATATTAAAATCAACGTACAAAGAGAGAATTTGTATGGTTTTAGGAAGAGATACTTTCCATCGAAAGAAGAGATATTTAATTATTTGTGTGGAAATAAAATAAGGTAATATGTTTAGAAGTGAACCTGAAAAAAAAAATTTTCTTACACTGTTTTTTTAGGTTCAATTCTAAATATAATAACATTAGCTTTATTTTATTCTCGCAGGAAAATCATTGAGTGATTTTGTGTCTGTCAAAAGCACAAATTTGTTTTCTTGGTTAAAATTGGATGAAAATTTCCTCCAGAAGCACGTTTCTTCTTGGGAAGAAAATGCTGCCTTTTTGGAGGCAAAAGAAGGGTTCTTTCTTAAGAACAGTTAATGATACAGCTGAAAGAGCTGTAAAACTTATGCAAGACTTTCAAGGTTTGATCACCGCAGAAAAAGAATAAAACCAATTTTTGTTACGCTATATGCAAGAACATAGAAATCTTTATCGAAACTGTAAAAAGGAGACCCTTAGAAGTAAATAGCCTGAATGTTGTGAAATTTTATCTTTATTTAATAAATAGGTAATTATAACATAGGCTTGCTTTTTAATTACTATTTTCATAAAATATAAATATTTCAGTTGATCTAGCTACATAATAGAAAGCATTAAAAACAGCTATTTTTAAAAACTTCAGAGCCCTGTCGGTACAGATTAATATTGACGTTGAACGATAAAATGTTGTATTTGAGTAAGTCTATGTAATTAAAAAAGAATTAGGAGGTATACGTTTCGATATATCAAAAAAAATTCCCCCACATAAGGGACAACGATTATATAATTATATACAGGGTTACTGGTTTAATGTCGCAATCCGTTTAAAGGGTCCTAGGAGAGGTCATTAGCAACCAAATTACCCCTAAGTACATTATACCAAAATGGACCGTAATGAAGATATTTGTATTTTTATAAATTTTTCAGAAAATCTGGGAAGACATCTTTAAAAATTAATAAATAAAAAAATGGAATGTTATGGGTATTCACTTTTATTTTCTTGTTTCTGTACATATTCTGATACGTAATAAATACTAATTGCATTTAAATAATCTGCACAAATGTTTTAATAAGAGTTCTGTAACTCTATGAATTTTATAATTTTTATCAAATTCTTGAAAAAAAATATTTATTTCTGCAAAAAGTCACTGATTAACACAGTCGGTGGAACATTTTAAAAATATAGACGTATTATTAGCTATTAAATAAGATACAACTATATACCTTAAGTTACAAAACTATTGAACAAATTTAACTATTTTTGTGAAAGGGAAAAATCATATGCTTTTCTAAATTATAAAATAGTTCTTTATTTAAAATTATCCATAGAAATAAAATAATTAAAGAAGGTATTTACAGTTGGTTTTAAAAATGTTAACTTCTATTTAAGATAAAGGTCTGCATTCTTTTCCTTAACTGACTTTTTATTACAAAACTTGATAAACTTACTCTTATTCCATTTGCTGCGTTTATTATTCGGTCTTTAAGATCATTTATTGAAGGCACAGCATTATCAGATGTCCGGCGGTCAGAAAATCTACGATGATACTCACGACGAGCAGCTGTAGCGTTGCCGGCACAATATCCGTAACAGTACTTGATATCAGCGTATTCCTCTTTCGAGTACGGGTGTGGAAAAGGATTTCCTTCTGCAGCTATGACAGTCCTTTAATAGCGCCAAGTCATCGGGAGAGCAATCACTCACAGTCCAGTACACAAGCCGAGTCGCAAAAAAATACGGAAACAGTCTAATAAGCCAAGTCAGGTCTAATATTGACGTTAACTTATAATAAAACTTGATATAAAACTAAATCTGCATTTGGAATGCATCCGCAGGGTAAAAGTGGTACAAGCAGGCCAACTATTTGTATTCTCAATTTTAGGAGGAAAATCTCGTCTTATTTAATGATGAATAATGTCATAAATAATAACATGTACTGGTTTCCGAAACCTTTCCTCTTATTGTCAAACAAACAATAGAAGAAAACAAGCATTACTCCAAATTAAATAACACAACACTATCGGAACCTTTCAGATGAATTTTATAACACGCACTTGCTATTTACAAACATATGTTCATTTGTAACTTAGCTACTGGCATTTCTTTTGTCTAAATGCAAGTAACTGTTTACCAAAACTCCAAAGGGTTCTAAGAAATCTCCGATCTAGTTTCTTTGTAATGACATTTTTTCAGAAATAAATAATTTTTGTTCGAGTATTTGATAACAATTTTAAAATTTGTTAACTTATGAAGCTCTTATTAAAACAATTGTACAGATTATTTAAATATAATTACTGTTTATTACGTATCAGAATGTATACAAACCAGGAAATAAAAGTAAATACCATCAAATTCCATTGTTTTTTATTAATTTTTAAAAATGTCTACCCAGATTTTCTCAAAAATGTATAAAAACAAATATCTCGATAACAGTCTACTTTGGCATAAGGTGACCAAGGGGCATTAAAAGTAATGTAATCAAGGGTTGCTAATGACCTCTCCAAAAACCCCTTATAGGAATTGGGACGTATAACCAGTAACTCTGTATATATATATAAATATATATATATATATATATATATATATATATATCTATAAATTCCGAGGAATATAGCGGAAAGGGGATCTGTATCCGCCCAAAATGCAAAACTTCCGGGCGGGTCTATTTGGCTATATGAGGACCGGACTACAACTACGGTTGTTTCGGATTAAGTTCATGTAGTAACCACGCACCGTATTTCAAACTTTTCCGTAAGCGATTATCTATAGCGTAATAGGTACAAAATTGCTATGGATAAGATAACCAATTAACAATACCCTGGGGTATTGTTAATCGGTTATCTTCTTTTCGGTTAACAATTTTAACCTGTTGCTATCCAATTCCACCGGCCGACCAGAGCGTGTTTGATCACTGAGGGAATAATCGACGCTACAAAACCAGTGGAACCATAGTTTTGCAATAGAATCAGATATTTACTTCAGGAGCTACGCGTTGGCATTTGTTACGCATAACTTCAGCAGCAGAGTGACCCGATTGATATTCGTAGAGTAGACAGTGTCTCACATGCGTTTTAATTTCGTCTACATTTTATGCATGTTAACAGTTCAGCGTCCTAGTTACTACTAAATCAATGAGAGCGTGCCACACCTTTATATACCTTCGATCATGGATGCTTCTACAACGTTCCCATATTTACTAAATAATTGTTGAATAAGCGATCATTACTTTTTAGCCAACCGAATATATATATACATATATATATATATATATATATATATATATATATATATATATATATATATATCAACAGCCTATGAAACTGTAATAGAGGTATGTTTGTAAATTGAAAATATTTTTTGAAAAATATTTACATTTCTCGCAATCTTTAACGCATTTTTTGCAAATTTTCGATCTCACGTCCGCCAGACAAAAATTTGTGGATAAATTTTAATGGTACTTTCACCAAAATATTCCTTGCAGCTCAAGTTAAAAGTTGAGCTACTTTTCTTTCTATCAAATATTTCCCAAGCTACGTTTTATCTACCTGTTTTTGATTTACATGTTTGCTAAAATTTCGTGTGAAAACTGATAATCTATTTAAATTAAACTTTTGCTGAGATAATCATTAATGTAGACATTAAAATTTAAAGTAGGTATTTGCTTTTCTCAATTACTTGCCAAGTAATTTTATTTCTCTACTAGCACTTATACACCACTAACTAATAAAGAGAAATTGTCAAAGCATCTAAGCAAAACGTGAACGAACCCGCAGGCAGACGCTAGTCGCTAACTAGGCAATCGTGGTCAGCTAACTAGAGACAGAGAAAACTCTGGGGAACATTGTTACCCAACGTAGAAACGTTAAGTTTAAAACTCAATATAATTATTTTTTGCCAAATTGATGTAATATTAACAACTAAAAATTTCGATATGCTAGTTATTTCTATTGCCATTATCTCTAACAGCCGCGAACTTAACGCTTAATCGCTTTTCTATTTTTAACTCTTCATTATGAAATCCGATTCTAATAACACGTTTCGCTGTTACCGCTAAAACAGAAGGTAATTATTCCACTATTTTTTAAGGTGGCTGGAATTGTTGAACAGCTTAAATATTTAATACAAAGACGTAACCTATATTTCATTGGAAACAAACTTTTTAACTCACCTACCGTCCGTTGATTCAACATAATGAGGAGGAAAATTATGCAACCTTATTGCGTTTTGGAATTTATTAAAGCCGTAATAATATCACATTTGTCTAATTTGAAACAGGCTAAGTGAGTGGAACTCTGTTAGATTAACACAACACATTCTGGTCTACAAAACGGTTCGTCGCGTTCTAAAGAAATGCATAACATTTTTTCATATGTACTCTCAACATCATGAAAGTGCGTATAATTTAATAAACATTCCCTAAAAATCATTAAAAAAATCAGTGAGATTTATAAAATTATTTTCTCATTCTCCGATTTTAGTTTAAATGTATTGAATAATTCAATATTATAGAAAAACAATAATAATAAATCTTATTAGTTTCTGCCCACGAATTCGCTCGCGTATAATATTTTAGCTCCAAAATACTCTTCATCGTAACAAATATAAATTACATTTTAGCTTGAATAACGTCTGCATTTTAAAACTAACTTTGGCCGGAATGAAAGCTTATTATAAGCTTAGTTTGAACTTTAAGTTTAATCGCTGCAATGAACGCGACAATTTCTATTAATCAATATCAAACCTACATGCTTTCTTCTTCTGCTTAAATTCCTTTTAAAATATTTGATATAAAAATATTTTTGATATTATCTGAACCTTAAAGGAAAGTTGGGGTAAAAGTGCTATTCAAGTCGGTCTAGTAATTCTTGTGTGGTACTCAAACAAACGAACAGACAAAGAGGAAAAAATTCTAATAAATGGGTGTTCTGGTTCAGGGAAACCTAGCTATTATTCCAAAAATATACAATAGTGTTTTTCAAAAATATATTCATTGTACAGATCTACCCCTGTTACGATTTTATATTATAGTCAGGTATGTATTAATACAAGAATGATGTTAGGTATCTACGTAGACGTATACTCAATTTCTTTATATACTTCATAGCATTATCGGCAGAACAAATCTAAGACGTAAATTAATTTATATTCTTGTTTAAATGAATACTATATAGTATTCATTTCTCAGAATATCTCAAAACCTTTCTTTTGGAGAAAATAATTTTAACATTTAAAATTTTAAAAAAATTAATAAGTCTTTCATCAAATTAGAGGTGTGTTTACAAAAAAAATGATTAAACTAGAATCTCTTTTTAGAATTCGTCCTATGAAAATTTAAATGCATAGGTATATCTACAATACGATTATAAAATATAAATGACTATCTCTTGAGGGTCACTTTCATAAACACGAATAAAACCTAAAAATAATTTAATAGGAAAATAGCACAAAATCTCCATACAAATTATTGTAGGTGACCGTTTTATTCGAGATACCTTCAAGCTGATGTCAAACTTCGTATTTATCTATTATACCAGATGACACGAAATATACTTAGGATCAGCTGCTTAACATAAAGACGTTAAGACGCAATATTGTAATTTGAAAATGGGGTTAAAAATAAAAGTACAAGACTCCATTGTAATTTTGGAGACAATTTGAAAAGTATGCGTTTGAGGCTAAATTAAAGATTTTCAGGCAAATACACTTTGTAACTCTTGTCATGACGATACTCGATAATACAAAAAGAACCGAAATTAACTTATAATTAGTTTCGTTTGGGAAACTTAAGTACGTAACCACAGTCACTCCGAAAATAACCGCATTAAGGCACGCTGACACTCCCGCGAACCCGCGAATGTTCACCAATCCAAATATTCCATGATGATAATTTTAACAAATTCCGATCCGTTATATAACATTTTTCACTCTCAATAAAAAATGTTTATGACTTTCCAGTCTATAATGAGGAGAATATGATATTCAAAACATGAAATATTAAAGTTAGAAAATCGACAGAAATTTCCTCCTCGAAATAATTCAAGTAGAATGTTGTGAAAGATTTTGTGTATGCTAGTATACATATTATTATATTTAAAAACTTCTTTACTCTTTATTTTTACAACAAAATATTCATAAAAATATACTTATTGTGCTGTTGGATTACTTTGGTTTATTTATTTTAAAATATCGAGTCTGTGTAAGCGCCAACGTATTTTTAAGTAAATCTTTACAAGAGCTGTAACTATTTTATAAGTCATTTAAATACATCTATAAAGATTTAAGCAGCATAAGCCAAAATGTATCTCAATATACTCATCTTCATTCCCTTGGCTAATAATTACTGATTCAGCTCAATAGCCTTGCAATGCACAATAATCTTATAAATACTGAAACATTCCGATTCTTGACTAGAAATAACCCTGCAAACTGCATCAAAATTCACCTAGCAGGAGCTGAAATAGAAGAGTTGACTAAGGCAGACAGACAGTATTTCAAAATAAATACGTATAAATTTAACCAATAATGGAGACATGTATTTCACACACAAAAAAATAAATGAACCTCAATGTATTGTAGTTTTCACTAACGTGAACGGATACGCTTGTATTAACAGTATATTAATAACAGTTTTTTATTCATTTCTTTAACTTTTTCTCAATTTACTTCTTTAACCCATGATGTAACTTTACTGCTCACGTTGAATAGATTATCTTGTTGAACTTTGTAATAATAGCTACTAAATCTTTTAAGGAAATGAGGACGAGTTATATTATTTAAAAAGCTTTTGTCCGATCTCATATTGAGTAGTCTGTTTCAATCTGGAATCCTCAACATTCCACTTGCACACATTCTGACATGACAGTGGATGCCAAAACCAAACGTCAATATATTGCAAAAAAGACTGTCCTTATTAAATCTTACAAGTGCAGTATTCTATATGCAAGCGTATTGAACTCTGGCAACTGTATCCATAATGCAATTGTGCCAACATTGCGGAACACATACAGCTTCATGTACCCTCTTCTAATTCCCTTCGCTCACAGAAATGTCGGTGCTAGGGTACCACTGCGATGATTGTGGCAAGGTATTTCACTCTGAACATAACAGCTAGTTCATTATTGCAAATGAACTAGCTGTTATTTCCTATTTAAGTCCATTTTAATTTTTGTTATTCTTTGTTATTACGGCTATTATTGTCATTTTCATTAATGATCATTATATTTTTTATTTATTTTATTATTTATATATAACATCCGTTATTAAAGCAGTATTCTTCTTGATTTAATTGAATATCTATGTCCTCATTTGAAATAGTGTAGGAAATTATTTATACTTTTTCTACATTTTATTAAATCGTATAAATTAGCTGCGTAAGCAATGATTAATTTTATATAAAATATAGATTACTTGGATATGCGAATGTTAGAATACAAACCAAAGTAATTTCGACGCTTCACTATCTTAACTCAGAGCTTCTTTTATGGAATAAAAGTAAGTTTTAGTATTTAGTAGTTCTGTTATAAGTAGTTCTATTTATAAATTTCAATGAACAAAGTACATGGGTTAGTCTTGAGTTAAAAATTATTAAGAAATTCTACTGAACCAAGAATTATAGAAAATTCCGTAACTCAATGTTCTTTTTAAATTTTAGCGAAACTATTTCTAAGAATACGTCGCCGTGTTATATGAATATAGCAAGTAATTTTATAACGAAACAAATTTTAAAATTTCGTAATTGATAATTTGGAGAAATCAAAATATCCTCCATCAAGACAAATTATTTAAAATACGCTATCAGATTAATGACAGTTTGAATACAATACTTTACATATGTTCTACCGAACGTTCTTAAAATTTGTCAATAAAACACACATCGCAATACGTTACATCGTTCATACAGAGTCGCTAAACATACCGAAATTCGCGCTGCCCATAAACAGAGAAATACTCCTTTCTCCCATAGTGTAACTGCCACGCAATAGCTTTACTCGGTTGACACTTTAGCCCAGTCTCATTTAATAATTCCGATACAAATATATTTAAAATATATCTTTTCATTTTACTTCGAGAATGAGCACGACTGTAAGAATATATCACTTAATCTACTGCGGAAACATATATTTGTTATTTATTAAGTCGAGTGTCTGCTAATTTTATTTAGATCTATAGTATATTTTAATTTTTTGATCGATATTGTTTCAATGAAAGCAGCCCACATCATGATGAAAATATATAATGACTGCAAAGATAAAAGTAATTTATAGGAAATTAACTTCTTCAATTTATACTCATTATTAAATATAGTATTGTCTGCATTTCATATAAGATGAATTTATTATAAAACTGTCAATATTAAATCTTTAAGTATTATTAGTGATGAACGGGACTCTTTGGGCATAGTATATATAATTATATGTATGTATGTGTATATATATATATATATATATATATATATATATATATATATATACATACACTTATATATGTATATATATACATATACGTGAAGCAATATATCTTTCATTATTGTGCAACACCTATAAATAGCCACACATTTATGTGGTAAATAATAATATTCATATTTGCAAAAAGGTTAAAGAAATAATATGTGTATGGAATCCTTAAAGCGCGGCCTTGTAATTCTACTAGTACTTAACACGTTTTTTTCTATTTTATATCATACATATTCTATATTTTAAAACATTATAAACCTTGACGCCTTTTACCAATGCAGTGTAAATTTCAATTACAACCAATTTTTGCATTTTTTTTTAACTTTACTTTATAGATCTTAGACGTAATGTTGAATTTCCATTATCATAAGAAAACAGAATAAAATAGAAATGAACCAAGAAATTATTGGTGAAGAAGTGTTTTTGCAGATATACGTTCAAGAAAACAATTAAAGTATTAATTCAACTGTAGCATGTTTGGAATTACTATTTCAAGTCCAACGGAAACTGCCATACATATATACATATATCTAGTAGTTAAAAAGTATAATAGTCGCAGTTAAAAAAGGAAATATCTAACTAAATATCTCTTAAAGATGACAAACTGAAAGGATTGCTTGCAAAACACAATTAAAATGAAAAAAAATCGTAGACAATTGTTGTACTACAAACATATTATAAGATTATGTCAACCTTCGCACTGGTCACTTATATGACACGGAAAGTGTTTCCAATTGATCACTTGTTAAGAAACGAAATTGCAATTTTAAAAATGGAATTCCTTTAAAATTATAAGACTCTCATTTGCTTTTAATTTTAGTGGCTATTCAAAAATTATGTGTTTACAATTAAGTAACAACGCGAAAAGTTTCGTATCGTTTCGTACGTTTCGTTTTGTTGCTCACAACTTCTTACCCACTTTTGCTTCTCACCCTAATCAACGAAGGCATCGAAATAAACTTAGTTATTTTATAAGGAAATAAATAAATTACGGTTACAAAAATCTTGTGAAAGTATCAAAGAAGTTACTCTGGAAGTGATCGCGTTAATCCAGCTACACACTGTATATCATACACCTGTATAATAGGCCAACCCGAATAACCCACGGTAGTAATTCCGACAAATTTCGATACTAATCGTTGACGCTTTATTATCCTAGTTTCGTGTTTAATTTAAAATAACCAAACTAATTTGCAGTCAAGTAGAATTATACACTTTAATGAATGCTGAACACGGTTTAGCCTTTAATTATAAATGACTATCGATTCCAGTTTTAATTTCATATAACAATATTAATTTTAAACTAACGCAAAACAATTTCATGAAATAGGCTAACGCAAAACAGTGTTACATGAGAATTATAATTAAGATTAAATATTTAATTAGGATATGAGTATTAAGTTACCTAGGTTGTAATACGAAGAATCCTATGTAAAAACATTACGCATTTAGATTAGTAAGTCAAAAAGTTTCAGAATGTCAAAGATGTTCGCTCTTCAAAAACACGTATAACTAATTTTATGATAGTAATAGATATATGTAATGCAAAATATAAAATGTAGATACATAGCATATTTTTACACTACTACTATGTTGTATATTCCTTTCTTTACCTGATCATTTATAATCCACGGAACAGACATTTTCCAAAAGTGAATAGCTATCCGACAGGCTTACGTTAGGATTCTTAATGTATGATGCATAATAAGATAGAATTTGAAGTGTTGTATTATCACAACAAATCTAATAAAACATACTGCAACAAATTTAGCTTATGTATGCTGAGTGCATCTTGATGACTTCTCTGTTTATGGTTCAGAACTATTTGTGAAAATATATTTGGGTTTCCTTATTATATCGTTAAATGTGAAAAAACTCTCATACTTTTTACTATTGTTTATTTATTACAAAATGTCAAAAACAACTATGTGCATGTTTTTTGTAAAACTATACCAAAACCAAAAATTGCGACATCAATTTCAGATCAAGCAAAAAAATAATATAAACGATGTACAATATAGTTCTGATTACAGTCGGGTACTGTTATAAAAACTCCATATTTATTTAATTTTCAATGTATTTCTTTGAAATACTGTCTTTTAATAATTCATTCATCCTTTTTTGTTATAGGTGTTATATTTATTGTTATAGGTGTACAATATCGATTACAGTTGGCAGTGCTCGAGTCGCAGTCTTATTATTAAGCAATACGGCAACCTAACCTGCGTATTTTAAATGTTAGTATTTTTAATAAATTTCCAAATTAGCAAAATTGATATGTCTTATTTTGTATTTGTCACAAATTAGCACGCATTAATACAGATATTGTTTTCTGAAATCATATACCGATATTTAGTGATTTGGAATCAACATTCATCAAATTCAAACAATGCTTCCTAAGGTTTACAAAAATTTAATCAAGGCATTTTATGCCTTGAAAATTTCATTTGTCGCTGAATAACAAACCAAAAGAGTGCGATTTGAATGCTGACTTCACGAATCACCTCCCGCTAATAATAAATAGCTTTGCACGAAACCTATTTCGACTAATTTATTCCCGTAAAGTCACGTTCACTCTGTTGGCCCTGTCATATCGACGTGATTACCCGCCTGAATTTCCTATGACGATAATTCTGAATAACTTTGACGTTTTCTTTTTAACATTCTTTATCCACGCTGAAACTTTTTTGTAATTTTTTGATCATTTTACAACATTTAGCATCCACGCATTATTATTTTGACTTCGCATTTCTTTCTTGGGACGAAACTGATTTTCAGTTAAATCGTGTCGTAAATTTCAACAAACTTTGTAAAAAATTTCAACCAACGTTCAAAATTCTACAACACAATTATCCTTTTAAATTCTGGTGTAACAAAGAGTGGAATGTGTTACCGTGTTACACGGTAATTAACCAACGAAACAAACATCAAGATTTCTTAAGTAATAATTAGAAGAAATTCAAAATGTCCTGCTTCAAGAGGAATTACTCAAAATATGGTGCCAGATTAATTAACGTTTGAGTGTGACAAATTAATTATTGTTTGTGGAAAAAGCGAACACATTTTTCCTCGATCGTTACATGTAAAACCTTCAAGGTCGACGAGATTAAAGTTTTAATATTTAAAGATGTTCCGTGTGTATAATATTATGTGAAATATACAACTACGTATAATCATATAATTTATGTGAAAAATGAATGAAACTAAATATCTTATAGCTCAAAATGTCACTAATATTCATGAAGTCCAATTGTCTTCCGGTATCATATAAAACTTCTTGGAAAGAAAGGTTAATATTTTAGAAAGTGATATTTATTGGTATGAATTCCTGATACAGTGTTGGAATAAAAATAGATTTTTAAACAAAATTGAGCCGACTTTAAAGTGTAGGTAGGTCTCTACACCACTTAAAATAACGAAAGAATAAAAATACAATTAACATAAAAGGAAGCAAAAAAATTACTATAATATGCACAAAATCAATCCAAAATCCAATTCAAAAGTAGGTGCTAAGTAGGTATGTTAACAAATTTTTTTGAGGTTGGTGCCAGTCAAGGCAAGTTTTTTTAATTTTGTTTTGTGTTTGGTACGTACGTTTAATATGTCTTAGCCAGATTTAAATGAATGGAAGTCAATTTAATTTCTTTGAAATCAGTTTTTAATTCCTCATTTTTAGTTATAAATAAGGTAGTAAATAATACTATAATATTAGTTAATCTTATATCATAATTAATTCAATGGCTGGAGTTCTATCATGTCAATCATTGAATAATAATGATATGTAATAGTATTAATTACCTTCATGAAATAGTAAATTCCATTGTCTAAAGAATAAAAGACTAAAGCCATAATTTCTGTTAGTGTCTTATTATATTCTCATAATTATTGTTATTAATGCGAATTAATTCGCCATAAGTTTCCAATGCGCATATCAAGTAATGTCTTGTAACATACTTAACAGTTTATATCTTATAAACTACGGAAACGGTTTTGACGATAGTTTTACTGTACTTTAATTGAAAGATACTAAAGCCAATAAAAAAAAGTTTTGCAATTCGGCTTTTTCCGAGAAATACGTGGACAAACAGACACCCATGCATATATACAAACACATGAAATTTTGTACATTTGTTCATAAGGCATAGTACATTTTATAGTTTAAATTAATAATTCAAATTGATAATTTCATTCTTTTCTGAAGTCAGTTAAATACAAGTCTTTTATTCAAACATCGTCAAAATCGTGGCTTCTGAATTATAATAAAACTTACACACGGTAAGAATTCTCTATTCTAAATAGCTGTCCAAGTCATGTAATACCAGGGGCGTTGGTGAGTTTAACAATGTTGTTTTGTTTATATTTGTCATAAATTGTTGTAACGAATACGCCAGATGTCGGTTTTTCGAATAGATCTTTGAATTCTTGGCATAATTTTTTTTGAGATATTATCAATTTATTTTCATAAAATTTGTAACTTTCACCACCAAACAAAATTATGTACTGAACCATAGCTATCGCTTTTTCTTCGATTGGCATCTTATAAAAACCCCACTTTTTTCGATCGATTTCTGGAATGTTATGTAGAAGCTTCTAGAATAATTCTAGTAGGGTATATTAAGGGCGCGACATTCAAACTTCTATTCAGTTTGCAATAGAGTAAAAGGCGAGTAAATAATAAATTAAAAATTGAAATATTTCTAAGTGGACTTAGAGGACTATTCGTTCATGAATGTCATTTAGGGCGTAATACCAACAAAGCATCACGCAATAAATACACAACGACGGGCGAAGGTATGCCATCGTATGACACAACCAAGCACTGGTTCGAAAGATTTAAACAAGGGATTCTCGGCCTGTGCGATACACCTTATCCAAAGAGATTACAAAGAGGTTATGAGATTATTGAAATAGATCCCAGATTAAGTTTGGCAGAGCTATCTTCATGCTCTGATACTGCAATGGAAAAACTACTTCATTCTTTAAGAAAAAAATGAAAATATTCATTTTCGCACGTGAGCTAACACCCTATTGAAGAACAAATATGTACTTGGAGCTACTGAGTTCCCATCAAACCGACGAGAGGCTAAATTATCTGGTTACAGGAGACAAAAAATGCGTGACTTATGTCAATGTTTAGCTTAAAAAGGTTAAAAACTGTACCTAGACCAAAATATGATTTGAACAAAAAGATACTTTTAAATGCATGGTGGAGTATAAATGAAATTATTCATTGAGTAATTCATTGGGAACTCTTTCAAACTAAGATTTATTGATATAACAATTACAGCTAATATTAATAAATAATATTGTGAACAATTGAGCAAAATCACCCCTAAACTTCCTCCAAATCAAAGAAAAGTTATTTTTACATGATAATGCTTGACCCCACAAAAGTAACACGTGAAAAACTATTTTCACTTGGATGGAGTACGCTACTTCCCCCACTATACTCTCCAGATCTTTTGCCATCTAATTACCATCTGTTCCGCTCTCTGTCTAATAATTTACGTGATAGAAAATTTATCATTTGATAATTATATCATTATATCATTTAAACAATCATATATTATCATTTAAAATTTATATTTTGTCATATCAAAATCGAACTTCACCGGTTTTTCAGTCAAAAACCCAAAGATTTTTACAATGACGGAATTTTAGCTCTTTTGGAACTTTAGCTTCATTGGCGGTAAATATTAAATTCCGATGGTGCTTATATAATTAACGATTGATTTTACTGACTACATAAAAAGTTAAAGAGTTTGTGTACAGAAATTACGAGTTTATAAATTGCCAAACTAATACTATCGCCAAACTTGTTAAGAGACATGCCAATATAAACAAATACAATGAAAGAAGAAGGAATCTGTACGTTATTATTTCGCTATTATTAACTTCAGGAATAATTTATGTAACTTAAATTAAATTTCATTGATGTATTTCAAAAACTTTTTTCGGTTAGTGAAAGTTCGGCTAATGAATAACAATGTTAAAAATAGCTGAAGTAATAATAGAAGTTAGAAAAACAATACGTATCATTGAAAATTTTGCCTTAACCATTAATAATTTTCCAAACCGATGCGCGAAATGATATATATATATTTAAATAAAAGGAAAGAAAACGTTTATACGCTGGTATATATATATATATATATATATATATATATATATATATATATACATATACAGTGCAAAAAAATTCTACAACTCCTTATAAAAACTGACATTCTATTTTCAAAGGAAAATTAACTGATAAGAAAACTCAATTGAAAATAAGCTGACAAGCAAAGACTGTAGCTACAACTGTGTGACTATTGATTGAACTTGGTAATATTTAATTAAGCTGAATTAAATAGTCAAAGGAACTACGTAATCAAGACATAAATATTATATTACTACTTTAGTTATATAATATATATATATATATATATATATATATATATATATATATATATATATATATATATATGAATGTAGATTATATAACTAAAGTAGTGAAATAACTAAATGCAATGGGTACAGTCTACGCGAAGTTATAGGACTAAAGTTAACAAGTCATAGAAAAATATACCGAATTCTATGTAAGTATGACATAAACTACTCAAAAACTGGACTATGGACTTGAAACAAATTTTTACCCATCAACAAATGGTGAAGAACCCAAAGCTATGATGTTAATAACATTAAAAATAAAAAGTGCCCATTTTCACTCATATAACATTAAAACAAATTCGGCTATCGTATGTCCTTTAGAATGTCATGATATAACGAATAAAATATTTTTCAGTACACATGTTACTCCGTGTAAAGTTCGATCTCAAACAGCCCGAACACGTTTGAATGTTGAGAAAGGCTTAATAAAATAAACTAGCCAACTAGCAAATAATCAAAATGTCACATATTTAGATAGATTTAAAATATTATGGTAGATTTAAATTATAATTATGGACTTTTCTCTCCATTGAAAATAACATTTCTTCATACTGTTATTCTTTTCGTGTTCACACCGTACATTATATGATTAGTATTATGATAGCCAACAAACACCATCTTATGACTTTTGGAATCAAGCTTCTTCCTCAGATGATCTAGCACGTATATATATATCATTCGCACTCAAACACTCTGATAAGATTCAAACTAGGTTTAACACCGCTCCACAACTTCATAAGTATAATATTTGGTGTCTGGCCAGAAGACGTGTGATTTAAAATGTGAACAGCACAATGGAACGCATCTGCCTATAGACAGAGTAACACACTACAGGCAAAAAGTATGAATCGAACACTTTCCACTATTTTCGCGATTTCTCTGTCAGGCCAGCCATTTCGTTTGGGTATGTAAGGAGTAGTAAGTTCATGAGAGATACCCTCACTGTCTGGATATTCTTTATCGGTATGTATTACTCTCCTATTATCATCATGTAATATGCGTATAGCATGTAAAAAATTAATCTTTCCAATATATTCCTTAAAAGAGTCTATCACATTACATTTCTTTCTTTACAAAGTAGTTATTTCTGAAGCTTATTGCAGCGTCCTTAAACAAAACAAAGTATTTCATATCTTGTACAGATACATATTGAATGATCCGCGAGCATCACTGTGAATAACATCACCTGGTTTCAGTAGTTCCCTGTTTTATTTCTGAAACGATTGATGAACATGCTTATCATAAGCAGAGCCGACACATAAAAACTTGTAACAGTCTGAGAAGTGCACAACAGTAATCATATTGTTTTTACATTTTTTCTGTACATATTTTATATTCAAGTGTCCCACGCGATTTACTGTTCAATTTTTGTACTACATCACCCACTGAATTTTAAATTATTTTCACTTTTAACTCGTATTAATTGTTGCATTGTAAAGACGCACACATCACAATTATATTGTCCTTGTAAATCAAAGAATCAGTTTATATATATATATATATATCAGTTTATATATATATGTCTATATGGTCTTAACTTGTCGCTGCTGATGCGGAAAATAGATTTCTGCTCAATTTAGGTACACAAAGAACATTCTCCAGAATACTTATCTTCCATTATCCATTGTTACACTTGTTAATCAAAACGTTTCCTTGGTCAACCAATTCTAAGGCTTCATATTTTCCTAATTTCATTGGAGATCTTGTATATTTATACAATTCTGCACAATTTGTGCGTTTATAAGACGTATGAACTGAGGCACTCCTGCCTAATATCCATCTACATCTTTCCAATCACTATTCAAAGAATAACAAGTTTTTTTCTCCTTAATTTTGTTTTTGTTAAGTCAAGACAAACTTTGGGAAATTACCACTTTTCCCACAGTTGTAACATACAAAATGAGGTTATTTTTCATTTGACTCTTTATTTGTTTTCCTAGCTAGAAAAACTTTCTCCTTTATACCTTGTTTTGCTACTGATAAGGGCGTTTCATTCTTCTACATTCAAGCTGGACTTCTCATTCGATAAGCGAGCTTTAAAGTTGATTATTGTTTGTTTTAGACGGATTGATTATTGTTTGTGATAGACGGATAAACAACTAAGCGGGAGCGATAACATACACTTCGGATACGGGAGCCTGAACAATTACTGCTAGATTAAACTATTATAAACGCTTTAATTCAAATTATATTCCGGTTTTAATTTGATAATCCAAATGCACCTGTATCAAATAATGCGCTGTCCAAAATAGACTGCATTGTGCAATTACAAATAGATATTCCAAAATAAACTTCCCAAAAGAAAAGAGTAAAGACGAGACTAAGTCTGCAAGCGAAGACGACGTAGGCTGCGACGGAGAACGCCGACAAAGAAAGACTACTGTGCAACAGACGTATTTGGTTCTTTAAATATAGTATTGATACGTTTGAAAAGTTTGCAATTGTACTTGTTGTAAACCTTTTAGTTTTCAAAAAGTAGACAGTTAATGTACTGACTTAAAGACTGCATCTCTTATATATTATCTTAATACCTCATTAGTATCTGTTTTCAATTATTACCTCTGGACGTAGATGGGTTCAAGCATTTGGCTGTATTTTTTTTCATGGTAGTCCTATATGCCCAACTAAAAATAAAGCAAAAAACAACTTTTTGATGCATTTCGAACAAGTGTTCCATTTTGAACTAGTAGTATTTCTGTGAATGTTGAAAATTAGAAAATTATAGTGATTTAAACCCGTTTGAAAGGATTTTAATTAGTTTTTAGGTAGTAAGCAAATTAACAAAAAAAATAAACCGCAGAGGAAATTATGCACAGCACATTCAATAAATATATTTGACGCGCGTCTCTTAGACATTTATTAGTTTAACAAAATATCCTTACATTATTGTAGCTAAGGGTTCAAAACCTATAACTGATTTTTCCTCACTTTACAGTTTTATTATCGTATCATAATAGATTTAATAAAGATTGTGTTTTTCTTATTTAATGACATTAATATTTATGTCATTAAAAAAGATAGAATACTAGGTCAGAAAAAAAATTCAAAAATACTATAATCACATGTTTGATATAGATTTTAAATTAATAAATCAATCTTTAGAAAAACTTCGAAATTTTTTTACCTTTATTTTAATAGTTATTTTGACCTTTTTTCCCAATTTCCTAAACGCATTCTATTTATTTAATTTTTGTTTTGTTTAACCCAAACCACTCAATTCAGTTTCATGTTTATTATATTTATTATATATATGCTTTTTACTTTTTAAATAATAAATGTCAATAACACCCCATTATTAAATTATGCTAATAATACCAGAGTGAACAAAAGTCCATTGGCATTAGATAAAAAACCAGGTTTCTTTTCATTTTCAGGAAACAGCTGTACTAATTTCCAAATCTTAACTAATATTATAAATACAAAAATGTGTTTGATTTTCTGTCTTAGTAGTCGCAACAGAGCAACAAATCGACTTCATTATTTGAAATGCTGCATATGCTATATAAAAGATCAACAGAATCACTCCATTAATCCATAATTTAGAGGAAATATTTATTGATTTCATTGTCATATATATTATAAAGTCACTTAAATAAAGGCTTAATGTGTAATTTCCCTTAATCATTCTAGATGATGCTACGTATTTTAATTTCTCACTATACGTTTGTAACTAAAATCACGCGAGTGAAGCCGTGGATGAAAGCTAGTAGTACATGTTTAATAACTATAAAAATTAAGGGAGTCAAAGTCGTTTAACCATTTTAGCTACTTTAAAATAATTTTGGAAAAAACTGCACACAACAATAGAATCCTCAACATTCCAAAATGCATAAGGCAAATTATTACATAATACTGTAACGTTTACATACCACAAGAGTACGATGTGTAATTATGTTTCCAAATAATTAATGTCAAAATAAGTAACTAAATCATTGAGAACACCGGTCATGAAATTAAAAGAAAATATGTTTTATAGAAAAAACGATTGTAAAAAATTTTATCAGGTTTCTTTTTTTGCACCGAAAGCCTAGGCAAGCAGCCTAGTTCCTAAAAAAATTTTAAAAAATGTAATACTCCCAAGAGTACATGAAATCAATCAGTGCCTTGATGTAAATGAATTTCGATTTTCAACGACTTACATCGACAATTTTATAAGGAATAAAATTTAGAAAGGGAAAAACCTTAAAACTTCTGAATAATATAAGATTTAAGAATATATTTATTCTGTTACTATGTAAACAAATACCACAGTCACTATGCAAAAACAAAATCAGTTCGAGGTATGAGCGCACTATAACCGGTATCAGGTAAATAGCGGAATTCACATCCTAGATGCAATATCCAACCACACTGTTAGCAAACACAACTGACGCATCTCCATGTTTACTTAGTACCTTTCAATTCTTATTGAAATAATTCCTTATGCCTTTTTAACGTAATGTAAAGAATATTTCCACAAATTCATGCTTTATTTGGCACGAAATAATAATTTAAAACTAAATAGGCTTTAATCATTTATATACGTATTGATGAAAAGGAATTTCTTAACCGAAAACATAAACAAGGAAGAAATATTCAAATATCCTTATTAACATCTTAACAAAGTTTCAGTGATTACAATTTCAAAACCAAATATAAGTTGACTAATAACAAATTAAAATATTCATAGACTTGGAGATTAAATATTGCCACCTTTTTTCAACTAGGGCTATGACCACGATAAGAGTCATTGCCTTTATCTGGATAAAAAGAATCAAATCAAGAAAAGTTTATCAATCAAAAAGATTCACCGAAGTTGGCTAGAACTATAACCGCATTTAAAACTGTGCAATTATATAAATAATATATCACCTGTTTAAATTATCAAAGTACTGAAAGAAGACATGACGAACTCGGTAACGGAATCGGTATCAGAATTAAGGGTAAACTTCGAGTTATCATTATGATAGTCCTTAAAATATTGTTGTAAACAATGAAACGATAAGAATAATGAATATGATATGTATTTGAATGCACATAAATTAATAAACAAGGACTTTATAAAGGAAATGCATAAAAAGTTTAAAAATAGTTTTGTAAAAAAATTGAGCATAACAATTTAGTCTAGTAAGAAAATATCTTATATCACAGATTTGGTTTTTTATTCAATTGTGTATTGCTTATTTATTATAAATCACTAATAGTCGGTTTCTAGCGTACGTTTGACAGCAGGTTATCTATTCGATATAACAGCTAAATCGATTACATTCCAATAAAATAAAATAAACTCGTTTCTATTTCTATGCTAGTCTCTCGTTTAATTTAGCTGTCAAAAAGTTCACTTGACAACTTATGTGTTCCATAACTATAATTGGTATAAAACTTCAGTTTACATTGACTTAGACGTTGACATTATATCTTTTTCATACAAGTTCTGCAAAATATTTACGATAATTATGAATTTAAGTCCATCAGAACCTGATGAACATATTCTAAATTTTATCAATAATATTTAGATTCCTAGAAATTTGAGGAACCGTAGGAATATTTTTGAAACATTTACAGGTACAGAGTTTAAAAATCAAATTAAACTTTTAAAATAAATTGTTAAATGTAAAACTATACGGCCAGTTTTATTAAAAACTAAACTTATTTTTAAACATTTTGTATTCATTCTTATATGTGAAAAATGACCGGCAATGATATTGACTCTCGTGCGACTGCCTTAGGGTGCCTGGTAGGCGCATTTACGCGACCAGATATTTGCCTAATTGGCTTAAAAATATGCGGTCTGGTCCGAAACGAAAATACTTTCTAGGTATAAAGTATTTTACTCGGGCGACAGAGCGGCGGCGTGCACGTGCTTACTAATATAGTAGGAGAGACCGAGTATGGTTATCTCACGGGTCGGTTGTCACAACAGCTATAACGGAATAGTGAACAAACGAATGAATTTATCGAACGGCGTTGAGTGATCATGTTACCAAGACCTACCTGTCTACTTCACTTCAGTCCGCTCCCAAATACCGTGACAGAGATACGTGCAATTGTTTTTTTCGTACAACAAAAGTAATTTTAGTTATTTGTACTGATAATTGTAAGTATACTTAAATTTTAATTAGTAATATACCTTTTCTTGTAAATAAGATGGTAGACATGTATTTTATGAATTTGCTGTGATTTTTATATAAACATGGAATTAAATTTATTTTCTGAGGTTATATTCTAAAATGTGCTTCGGGGCAGGATATCTCAAATAAACGATGACATCACATCGATAGTCACGTGTTGCAACCAGCGGCAAGCATGGATGCTGTCTTTTTTGATAATTTTTTGAGGTTTTGAAACATAAAAGTATATTTGTTTTAGATCTAGTCATAAAAATGCCAAGGTATCACAAGAGAAAATCCGCTCAAGTGCTTGTTTTACCAGAAGTAACCATGGCAAATCTATAAGGTTTATTGCGAAGCATTTCGAAATTAATTACCACACTTTGACAAGGTAATGTGAAAAATTTACTACCAAAGAGATAAGTAATACTCACAAAGTTATTAAAAATAGCTTTCGAACTTGCTATTTCCAATAATTTGAAAGTTCCAAAGTCTTGTGCATCGAACAAGCTCGCTGGCTCTGATTTTTTTGTGTTGTTTATGAAAAGATCTTCTCTATCTATTAAAACACCTGAAACTACCAGTTTGGCTCGAGTTTCCAGTTTTAACCTACAAAATGTCAAATGATTTTTTTTTGATAACTTGATCTAAATCGTAAACAATATAGTTTTCAACCACGCGATATGTGGAATGTGGACGAAACTGGAGTGACTACGGTGCAAAAACCGACCAAAGTTATTGCTCGAAAAGGATTTAAGCAAGTCGGCGCGATTACCTTATCTGAAAGAGGCTCACTAGTCACTTTAACTGCTGCTGTTTCTGCTGTTGTTGAGAACTGATAATTCAGTTCGCCATTTTTCATTTTTCCGCGGGTCCCTTTTATCAGAGATGAATCAATCGTTTGCAAAAGAGGAAGTAATTCATCTGGGGGAAGTGCTATTTGTCACTTTCTTGAAACATTTCCATGACCATGTGAAATCAACTAAAGAAAAACCGTGTCTCTTGCTGTTAGATAATCACAACTCTCACCTTTCTATTGAACTTTGCGAAGGAAAATGGTATAGTACTGCTGTCGTTTCCACCTCACTGTACCCACCGGCTACAGCCCTTGGACAAGTCGGTATATGGACCTTTAAAAAAATAATGCAGAGAACCAAAACGACAATTTTGAATTTAATCGTCGACCAGTACCGCAAAGTCGTACTGCAAACGAACCTATGTCGATCACGTACCCTGGTCCAAGTACTTCCACCAGTCTTCTGATCGTATCACTGCAGGTTTTGAAAATCAAAAGCCAAAAGCTCTCTTTCTTATAACCATTTCCTTTAAAGTATAATTAGTTAAGCAAAAAAATTTTCTTTAATAATAATAACTCTCTACTTTAGTATGTGATAACCTACATCCAATACTGTGACAACTGTTCCTAATATGGGGTTAAAAATCACATTTTTTTTCACAAAAATTATAACATTTCCACAATGGATATTATTACAGAAACCATTATTGATTTTTAAACCGCGTTAAAGACACTATCCGTTAATATATAAATGTCACTACTAAACTAAAACTATCGCCAACAAAAGTGCAAAAGAAAGAAATGTGACTTCCAACCCTGGTCACCTATATATAATACTCCACGCGCACGATTGTCTGCCGCCCGAGTAAAATACTTTTATGTTTTTAAGTATTTTCGCCATATACTTTTATACGAAATATACTTTCAGCTGTTCGATGCACTCTCTTCTCGTCTCGAGTGGCTCCACTTTTTAGCAGGTTACGCGAATTATTTGTACGTCGTCGTATAGATACTGAGGTGCTCTAAAAAGTAAGCGAAAAAAATTAAGTTGTCGAGCGAAAAGTTGTGTCGGGCGACAGTTTACAAAAGCTTCTAAAATTGCTTGTTTCAGGTAATGCCGCCCATTCACGAAAGTATTCGGCGCCAGAAGCAACCTGGTGATCTACGAAACACATTATCACGTAAAAAAAATTACTATGGTGTAACGATACGGACATTTTTTTGTGAACAAACATGAAAGCAGAACCCTGATGCTATTTACTATTTGCAACTGCATTCTCAAATCGATTTAAATTTTCTTTAAATTGTGTAATAATATTATTTTAACATTTGCCTTTTGTGAAATATATGTGTTATAATGCTTTAGAGAGAGCAGAGTCACTTTGACAGCGTATCGATAACACGATTTTGTATGATAATTTGTAATGGTTTTTTATGTGGATTTGTATCGATTCTGTATTTGTATCGAGTATCGATTCAGTGTATCTGTTCTACTCTCTGTGTCTATTTCTCTATTGTGTGTATCTTTATACTACTTTTAAATACACCACTTTTTCACTATTTTGTCCAAGCTGACATTTTTAGGACTGTCTAAAGTATGAAGGAGAGTTTTCAAACAAAAAAAGGCAATAATCCTAATTAATAAATAAAATAAAGTGACGATCGTGTACATTTCAAGTATTTTGAAACCTGGTTTTTGAATTTAGTTTTTGTTAGTACTCATGCCTGAAAAACCTGATCTTTAATTTTACACGTACGACTCATCCCTAGTTTGTCCGCACTCGACATTCATTCAAGCACCTACACCCCAACCCCACTCCCACCCCTGGTACCATTTCTCATTTCAGTTCTGACCACACCCATTTTGCTAATGCATATTAAGGTGGAAAACTTCATTGGGCCATTCAAATACACGTAGTGCCATGATGCTATTATTGACATACATAGATACACTATACATCTACATAATAACTACACGTCGAGTAGCTAGGCAATTCTTTGATATTATTGTACTAATACAATTAAAATATATTACCGAAAATATTAATGTGAATTTAACATTCACATTAATATTTTCAATAATTTACCTTCCAGTTAAGTAAATCGATTGCATTAAAGTAAGAATTAAATGTTGGTTTAATTTGACCCCTATATCTTTTAAGTATTTCACATGAATTTGGTTGCACAACAAACACGCGAACAGACAAATATTCTAAAAATGGTCTTAAGGGAATTCTACCAGTTATCCGCCATACCCTCAATTACTTCACAATATTTTCCTTTTATGGGTAGTTACGTTAAGAATATTTTCATAATTGTAATATGTATGAGAAAAAAATATTACTTAAGCTCTTAATGAGAGAATCGAATAAATAAAACCATTCACAAATTTAAATATTTGATTTGAATTGTGATTGAAATTAAGAATTTAAATATTTGATTTGAATTTCACAATTTTTTATGTGACTGAGAATATTGGCACCTTCACAATGAACAAAAACTAATTATCAGTTTCAAATGTTAATGCAAGTGTTTTCAATTAATGCCTTATACTTTTTTATATACATTTTGCCTTACTATGTTAATATGATAAATATTCAAAATATGGTTTTATTCGTTTTGATACACAAAAAGTAATTAACATAAACGAATATATATTAAATATTAATGTAATAAAGAAATATATAACAAATTTTAACAGGAGATATAGTAGATAAAATACTATCGTTCGTATCATAGAGCAAATCATTTACAATTTTCGCAGTTTAATTAACTTTGAATATTGCCACTTTTAAATTTACCAAAAATCTACATATCAAATTCCGATTTAAATTAAAATATTTTATGTAAGTTTAGTAAGTATTACTTTAGGTCCAATGTGTCTCATTGTATTTCCATATTGGTTATTAAATATTCTTAACACGCCGTGATACTTAAACCATGTTTATAAAATATTTTTTCACAGAAATCAACTATTTCATTTACTTTCATTCATCTCATCAAGCGTTAGTTTTTCTGTTTTCGAAGAGTTGCTCTTCGAAAACAGAAAAACTAACACTTTATAGTTTCTATAAAATGGATTCAAAGAAAAAAGTCATTAATTACGTTTCCCCCTCTTATAATATCTTACCCCAATCAAACAACTCCCCCAGGACCGGGGCTATATTTCCGTCTATAATTACCCATCCCCAAATGATCCACTTAGCAAAATCATTTAAGAAAGTTGTACCCCAACTTGACGATAAGAAGTACCCAATTCAAAAAATATTAAATTCATAGTATAATAAAATACGTGTCTAGAATGATATTTTGGTTCATTCCTTATTACCTTCAAATTATAACGTCAACAATATTAAGTTCTCCTGAATATCTCTCATTTAAATCATTAGGATTTGTAACTTTTGGCCAACAAAAATACCATAGTTCGTACTTTAAATACCTCTAGCTTATCATAAATATAGGTAGTGGTGATATTCCCAATTTTGTTTTAATTGCTCTTCCGTCTTGCGGTCTTGCTGGTAAAAGGTCATAGATTCGACTACCGCTGCTATAAAAATATTCATTCACTAAATATACGGATGGTTTTGAAGTGGAAATATAAAAAATATAAAACAGAATGCTTCAGTTTAAAAATATTCAACAAAAATTGTGCGTGTCAGCTCCGACGCACCACTGGAATTTACTCCTTAATTATGATTGTCTTGGAATGTATAGTATAAAAAAGGTAACACTGTATATAAATATAAATATAAATATAAATGTAAATGTAAATGTGAATGTGAATGTGAATGTGAATGTGAATGTGAATGTGAATGTGAATGTGAATGTGAATGTGAATGCGAATGCGAATGCGAATGCGAATGCGAATGCGAATGCGAATGCGAATGCGAATGCGAACGCGAATGCGAACGCGAATGCGAACGCGAATGCGAACGCGAACGCGAACGCGAACGCGAACGCGAACGCGAACGCGAACGCGAATGCGAACGCGAACGCGGACGTGGACGCGAACGCGAACGCGAACGCGAACGCGAACGCGAACGCGAACGCAAACGCAAACGCAAACGCAAACGCAAACACAAACGCAAACGCAAACGCAAACGCAAACACAAACGCAAACACAAACACAAACACAAACACAAACACAAACACAAACACAAACACAAACACAAACACAAACACAAACACAAACACGAACACAAACACGAACACAAACACAAACACGAACACAAACACGAACATAAACACGAACATAAACACGAACATGAACACGAACATGAACACGAACATGAACACGAACATGAACACGAACATGAACACGAACATGAACACGAACATGAACACGAACATGAACACGAACATGAACACGAACATGAACACGAACATGAACACGAACATGAACACGAACATGAACACGAACATGAACACGAACATGAACACGAACATGAACACGAACATGAACACGAACATGAACACGAACATGAACACGAACATGAACACGAACATGAACATGAACATGAACATAAACATGAACATGAACATAAACATAAACATAAACATAAACATAAACATAAACATAAACATAAACATAAACATAAACATAAACATAAACATAAACATAAACATAAACATAAACATAAACATAAACATAAACATAAACATAAACATAAACATAAACATAAACATAAACATAAACATAAACATAAACATAAACATAAACATAAACATAAACATAAACATAAACATAAACATAAACATAAACATAAACATAAACATAAACATAAACATAAACATAAACATAAACATAAACATAAACATAAACATAAACATAAACATAAACATAAACATAAACATAAACATAAACATAAACATAAACATAAACATAAACATAAACATAAACATAAACATAAACATAAACATAAACATAAACATAAACATAAACATAAACATAAACATAAACATAAACATAAACATAAATATAAATATAAATAAATATTAATATCATCTATCAATATATCTTTTACCGTTAAGGCAGAGTTTATAAGAAACGATAAAGATAAGAAACATTCCCTCGACTGTTTTTTCGTTCACTTACGTTCTAAAACTGGTCTTCAAGAAAATTTTTGTACAACCTGTGTCCATCCTGAAGGTACTTTCTAAATATTAGTGAAAGAATTTTCGAAATCGGATGAATAGTTACGGAGATAACCTCCTACATCCAAACTTACAAAATTTAAATTTTTATAATGTGTGAAATATTTTTGAATGGGAAACTGTGAACCCGTGTCCGTCCTGAAGGTTCTTTCTAAATATTGGTGAAATGATTTTTGAAATCAGATGAGTAGTTTCGGAGATTACCTCCTAAATCCAAACATACAAAATTTAACTTTTTTATAGTGTATGAACATTATTTTAACGTGATAATATACAACCTATATCCGTCTTGAAGGACATTTCTAAATATCGGTGAAAGAATTTTCGAAATCGGATGAGTAGTTACGGAGATTACCTGTTACGTCCAAACTTATAAAAATTTAACGTTTTTATAATATATGATTTTTTAACGTGATAATATACAACCTATGTCCATTCTAAAGATTAGTTCTAAATATTAGTGAAAGGACTTTTGAAATCGGATGAATACTTTCAGTGATTACCTCCCACATTCAAACTTACGAACTGACTACTGACTGACTAACTTCTGATTTTATTCCTCATAAAATTTCATACGGGACGCTATGTGTGAAAATCGATTCCTAAGGAGTAAACTCCAAAAAATACTTTAAGTATATTAGGAATCACAAAGGCCCATGATCGGCACATGAGATACAACTCTCAAAACGCAATGTAAAATTGTCCCGCTCTTTTGTTTGATATGCAGTAGTTAACAGTGACTGAAAAATGCAGGTTGTTAAAAAAACGTTAGTTTAACATATAAAAACCAAATTTTTAAAAGAAAATTACTCTGAACGAAAATATTTTGTAATTAAATTAACATGCGTAAACAACTGACATACTTAACATCAGCAGTGACTCATATTAAAAAGACAATCGTATTTATAAAAATGACCTGACGTATAAGTAAAACTATAGACCACTATATGTAAAAAAATAAAGTGGCAGATGGTTGTCTTCTTTATGATTAGGGAATGAGTATATTATTAACTATGTAATGAGTATATGGAAAGAATAAGAATAAGATACATTTTTTGCATTTTGTGGAGAAAATTGCCCTTATTATCCTGTTACTCAAATAATTTATAAAAGAAACGTATAGCAAAACACAAATTAAATTTATATTTTATGACAAAAAATAAAAAATACCCAATTATCAGACTCATCATGTTTTACGTTCATGTTTTTATTTGTTTAAAGAAAGAAAGAAATAAGTCGTTGAATCTGTTTTTCTGAACATGACGAAACTGACTTTGACAGTGGAAAGAACTGACAAATTAATTAAGAAATGATCCTTTAATTTAAATTTTCTTGAGCACCACGCGCAACGACAAAATATTGGTATACTTTTTAATTAATTTGTTTTTAAAAAACATTATTATTAAGTATTTTAGTTCGTATTAGACGTTTACAACTAATGAAATTTCGAGAACGTTTAGAAAAAATAATAATAAAAAATAAAACTTTCAATAATTTAGAAATCAGTTCACTATATTACGGAAATATTAAGAACATACAGATACTATAAAGTAACAAATAAATGGAAGATATATTGAATATATACTACAGAGTTGAAACAATTGAAATGGTTGAAATTTAGGTGAGACAAATTTTATGAGCAAATTTTTGAAAACCTTTGCTTTCTCTCACTTCTATTGTAATAATACTTATAATCAATCTAGTTTCAATTTTGTTACGATTACAAAAAGTAAATCCACTTAAATATATTTTACTTAAAGATAATTATATTTAAGCAGACCCACCAAAATACAAATTATTCCATATGCAAATTTGACAGCAAACTGATTAGATATTTCATAAGTTTGCTCCTCTAAGTCGTAAGTAAATTGAATTCATACTTAATGGATATATTCATCAACTGAAAATGTAATGAATATACCCATTCATTGGCCTTACTTGTTTCTGTAAGATACCGTAGTTACAGACGAAAATCAACAATGTCTGAAATTTGAATACATTCTGACCTCTTCTATTCCTTGTTAAAATACTCTTCATTGACATGCTAATTAATGAAGAAACTCTTCATTAACATTCTAAAAAATACTCTTCATTAACGAATTATTTTCGAATCGACATTATTTTGACGGAAATACACACAAACACAACATCGATCATCTGCATCGCCCTCCCCACAAATGGAGTCTCAGCCGGGGTTTATTCCGCGGGAGCGGGACGATTTGTTTTGTCCGTAATTAGCCATCATTGCGACCCGCGACGTAAGATATCGCTGCCGGAACTAATCCGGGGGAAACATTTGTCGCCTCACTATCGCACCAACCCGTAAATCTTCTCGCTGTGAGAGGCACCGATTGATAAAGAATGCTTTGTGTGAGCGGAAATACAATGAAAGCAGTAGTTATGAGGAGAAATTTAATTGGCAAAATTGCGAATTGTAAGCGGATATTTATGTTGAAGAGTAGAATACTTTTAACGCTTGACCGTGATAAATAATATTAATTGATTAATTAATATTAATTGATTAATAACCTAATATGCGACAGAAAAAAGATTTGCTTTAAATTATGAAATAATGTTCATTGAGACACATGATTAGATATGTATATCTTACATAAAATATATATACGCATACATAGGCATACAAATTCATTTTTCAGCCTGTGGTATCAGCGGCTGTATTTTTGTATTAACACAGTGCAAATACACTTCCAACATTGACAAAACATTTATAAGTTATACACAGAAAAAATACCAAGTTTTTTTGTGTATACTGCATGATACGTTTGTGGGTTTTGTCAGAGTAAGAAAACAAAACGAATATTTTTAAAACGCTGTGATGAATTATAATAGTTTAGCTGCAGCCTACCTTTTTTTTCTTTTTCTATATTTCAATTGGTTTGAGCAGATACAATTTTGTTTTTGACTAAATAAAATTTCGTTTTTAATAAAATTTCAAAAACGGTCACAATCTTAGTCACATGGAATAAAGATAAGTGTATTTTAATTATGAGAAACTAAAACAGTATGTATTAAAATTCTATAAAACACAGACCAAAAAATTCCAAAAAAACAAAGCCGATGCACGATATTCAAATCACGCTCGCATCGCAGGTTTTGGAACCGCCAGCCAAACGCAACCAAAAAGAAGCACAAAGAAAAATACAGCCCGGAAAACAAGTCGTATATAGGATTACACAAAGTATATTCATAACGCAGCAGAAACTTACCAAATGCTACCAATAACTTTCAACTCAACCCATAATAATGGCATACATACAGTAGTTTTCGCTGCTTGGCCAACTTTGAATGCAGTATAATAAAATAAAATTATAATTCGCGTCACATTCCCGTCATAAAACTTCATCAATTTTATTGTGGCGCGGCAAACTTTGTCGCAACGCAGTTGGCAACACATCAAAAGATGGCGTCGGCCACCCGTATACCGCTGCGGTATCTAACATTGTTAATTTTAAACAACGTAAAAAATAGACGAAGAAAAGAACCTACATGTTACACATTTATAGAATTATCTTACTTCATGACGTCTGGCTGTCCTACCTCTTATATATTGAAAACTTTCATAAGTGTGTACAGTTAAAATTTTAAATTTCATTATGCCTAAAATTATTTATTTTCAGGAAGACAGTAAACGTGATAAAATCACATTTTATCAAGACTGCCTTGATTTTTAAATTCATGTTCGAATACACATTGGTCGGGTGTAAATTAGTTTTAGAAATTATTAAAAAATAATTCCATTTTATAAGTGTTAAGAAAAATACAATTTTGACTTTTTAACACTTTCTAGCTTTTACGTTTTGGAATTAGCAATCATGAAGCTGGGGCAGGACACCATATACTTCAGTGGAGATAGACATTTCTTCCAATTGCTACGGCAAACATTTTGGAAAGAATCTATTACTAAGAATATAGACCTCATTATACAACATCGTTGCATCTGTGATAATTTTTATGTGTATAAATTAAAACTCAGCAACTAAAACTTCCATTTGCAATATATTTATATTTCTCATACTATATAAATGCTCCATAACCTGGCCTTATGGGTTAGAACCCATTGAATGTTATTTTCTAGAATTCTGGGGTTAAACATTTGTAATATGCTATTAATACCATAATGGAGCCCGAAACACATTTAATTTAAACTATATATACCTTAACTGATATAAAATCTCTGATCGTTCTCGATGCCATGAAAATCAGATCCTTCATACGATGACATTAAGCATCTCATTACTACGCAATGTCCATAAATGTTTACCTAACCAGATAACCTGAGAGATCGTATAATTTATTAAGATGTAAAAAACTGTTTACATATTATAAAAACTTTCCCTCCGACAATATTTAAATCTAAAACTAGCCAGCAAATTTTAGTTCTGATTGGCATTAGAAATAAACAATAAAACATGCTCAAAGTCCGTCTTTTTACATTGATACATTACTGCAAACTTACCTTTATAACAAATAACAGGTTTGTTTGACAAATTAAATGTCACTTCCAATTACGTCACATTACTAGTGTCACGGCTTATTATAGATAGACCCAACCACTAAATAGAATTGACCCTTAATCAAAGACGTTTAATTAAGCTTTACACCGTATTAGCATATACTGATATAATAATGAAAAAATGACACAAAAAAATAACAAAACTGTAGCGAAATATAAAAATACGCTCCGTATGTAGTAACATATAATGCATTCTTTCTTCATACAATTTACCAACTCCTATTTAAATCTTTAAAACGAAAATTATGAACTTATACCACAACTAATTATAATTACATGTATACTTAATCTATATTTGGCAGGTATTGAATGATACTCGACGCACCACACTTAAAAGAAAATTCCACCCACACCACATCGAGTATATTACAGCTATAGCATTACATTGTGGTCATATGCTTAGGTGCATAGCACACTGTCACTTTCCACTTGATGCAATAAAAAGTAAAACCTAGATAATAGTAATTATAAAATTAACATTTTTATTAATGAATGCGAAACTGGTAAACAGTGGCAACGGTGAAAATAATACATTTTTGCTTCCTGGAACATCGAAATTAAGAGCACTACAAAAAGTAAAGGACAGTGACACGTCGTGTCCATTCGCTTTAACATGTAAATTTGTTCCCCTTTGAATATTCATTTTCACGCGTCCGCGACTCACCTGCTGCACATGAAAGCCAATTGCCTTACGCGCTTAGTGCCGACGCTGAATATTGTTGAATTTTCTTTGCCTACCTGGTAGCTCGCTAAGGGTTTTGTGTGCCCGCTTCACTAGCAAGCAAGGTTATATAAATATTCAAAATCTATGTTACAAATTAAATATATAAATCAAGGTTTACTTCACTTTAATGTGGAAGTTTACATAAATACTTGTCAACAAATTGACCTAAACTATAAAGTATCAAAGACCATTTGAACGCTTATATTGAGTAATAAACATTTGTTTTCTCTTGAGGCATGCTAAGGATGTAATAATATGTTCATGCGAATGTTGCTCAAGCGTGAATTTGGTCCATGGAAATTCTATTATAAAAGGGTAAGTTCACAAGAAAAAATAACTGTGACATTCATCTAACACCTTTCGTTTATAACACAATAATTATATTTTCCTACTGAGAAAAGTTATTAAACCTTAGATGATACACAGCTAATTGTAGAAAAACTCTATGGGTCTAAACTCGGGGTAGACGAAGTCTTGGGTACAGGAGATACCCGGAATAGATGAAGAAGCAATGCTTTCTTGCCAAGGGTATAAATTGAACTAAACTTCTAAGTTCACGTAACTCCCATTAATCACTCGTCAAATAATATTTTTCTATATTAATCAAAAATAGTGTAGGTAAAAAAGGTATATCGAAAACAAGGCAATAAATTCGTCCGTCAGAAAATTACGTTCGTGCCTGGTGTGAAGTAGAACTTCAACATTAAACTAACATTTTGCTTTAAACTTGAACTGTCAAACTGTGAAATTTTAAGCCGGCGTAAAATTAAATCCTATTGAATAAATTAATACTTGACTATTTTTATCATCCGTTCGACTTAAAACTGGGCCTCCTATAAATTCGCATTTACATCTGTATTACAATGATATTCAGTTTCCATAGACTCTTTCTTGGGTTGCAATGATCTCCTATTTCCAACAGTTAACTTCCAGATATTTCCTGCCACTATCTTCAATAAATATGCCTATGATGATGTGCAGCGTTGTAGGCGCCGTAATAAATCCACACTCTTCATTTTTGACGTAGGACGATTCTGGATGATCGTGTGCGACACCGTGATGAGAGTGACATAGAGTTGAATGTAGGTGGAACGACACATTCAATTTATAGATTAGGCCCTTTGGCCACACATTGGTTCGAGGAGAGCATGTATATATAGCCAAATTGATTTTAAAATTTCACTTCAGATGGCGTTTTGAAGGAAGCATCCTCGTCCATAGAAGGCCCTTTTTAAAATATATTTTCAAGACTTTAACAATGGTTGGATAATTATTTATGGAAGCTCGCAGCGTTGGATCTTAATTAGTTTATATATGATACGTACAACTTAAAAAAATGTCGTGACAAAGCTATCCATTTTTATTGCAAACAATACGTATTTGGATATTAATGCGTATCCTTTGGTGTATTCCATTAATAGAAGAAATTTATTTCCAGATTTTGATAAAATTTTCAAGTCAAGTTTTTTATTTTTAAAGGTATTACAATATATGCATACATATATATACATAAAAATATTACGTACATTTTCAAGCAAATGGCTCTTCCTTTTAAACAATTCAAAACTTTTGGCACCATGGCAGAATTTTGTATTAAAATTGGTATAAATTATAAAGACGTAGTTTTTAATATTTTTGCTACAATCTTACATTTATCCTTAATAATATCACACTTTAGCACTTTACATTCATTAATTACTTCATAACTGCTTAAAAACTTCAAGCTGCTGCTAATTTCTTGTCCATAATGCCTACCTACTCTTAATGTGGATAACCTACCCTTAATTTACGTTTCCGCTTTTAACTATATAAGCCCAATCGTTTTGTTCTTTACAAACTTTGATTTCTCACCTCAATTTGGGTTGGCAAGAACTGCCGCCGCTGGTAAAAACTGTTTCCGGAAGTACTCTCCGATAATTTACACAATTCATGTATACATTTAATATATTCAAATATTATTCATTAAATGATGTTTAAATTTAAGGTGCAATGGATATCCATTTTACTATTGATATTTCTCGTATCTGGCAACACCACATAATAGACGACTAACGTGAATTACATATAATTAATCATTTAAAATGTGAATGTCTAGAGAAAGATACATTCTTTTAATTAGTTAAATAATTAAAAATGTGTTTAAGTATATTTAAGGTGAAGTTGACAAAATTATGTCTGATATTTCATCAACGGTATTCATTAATTGCCAACGATATTCTTCTATTAAAATTATTGGATATTGATGTGTTTTTCATATACCAGTAATTTGTTTGTCAATTGCTTTTGGACTTGGAAACAATATGCCTAGTTTGGGAATTTTAAATTCAAAATCTTAGGTTACCTATCTTCCGTCAAGGCAAAAATTGAAGTTCTTTTTATTTTCTCATTATAATAAATCAGTGGCCCTTGATCTTTGAATTGCTCGTTGCCTTCGTCGGCCTTGATCTCTGACGACCGTCAATTCAAAATTTTCTTGGGTGTAGGCAACCAATCTGATAATGAGCTGTTTCAATGAGATATTGAAACAGCTCATTATCAGATTAAATATTCTAAATATTCAGTCTGAGCCGCAAGTTGCTTGGTGCCATGACCACTATGCGAGACCATTATATATACAATTATGGGCTAGATAGAACTACGTACAAAATTACTTCCACCCTTTCAGAATCTATTGTGACATTGTTCAGGTTTCTGACCTGCAATATTTTTAAAATGACTTTACCATCCTTTCTTAATTCGTTCAGATTTTAAAATGCACATGAGCGAGTATAATTCCCTTTAAATCTAACGGGAATTACATTTAATTGTGTTTTTTTTATAATTATGATAATAACCCCTCTAGGTCGTTTATTTAGTGGAACTTTATTGTCCTATCTGTTACAAGACAGAATGATGTAACAGCCCATTTCACTTGCCTGGAGAGTGCATAGGGTTCTTAAAAATAAGAACCCTTTGCACTCTCCGAAGCCGGCAAATGTTGTTAGAAAAATATATATACTCTCTATAATATGTTTGTCTCCATACTTAATAATGTTAGGTATTATTAAACATTTATTGCACGAAATGATCCATATTATTGATTATTTACCATATATAAAATAATTTCCTTTCAAATCAGATACGGAACCCTCAATACGACGACCAGACTCGCACTTGGTATTTTTTTATTTCATATATCACAATTTCAAATTTAAGAAAAGTAAAAAAATGTTTGACATATCTTAAAAACTTACCGAGTTATAAAGTTTGAAACTTAACGTTAAAACAATGAGGACAATACTGATTTGGATGTTATTTTTAATAATACTATTTAAATTCTACAAGAGGAGATGGGACAGGGAAATATTCCCACTTTGAACCGTAGGGCAAAAAATTTAATTTAATCATCTATCGCTTGTTTGTGTTGTAAACTATTTTTATAGTATTTCACAACCAGCTTTTAATTAATCTATATTGCAGGTTAATTAAAAGCTTTAAATAACCTAAAAAGAGAAAATATAGTAGTTAACTACCCAATGAAATTGCATATATGGAATGGCTTACAAATAAGTGTATAGTTACTGTATTTAAGAAAAGTGTCTCATTCAATTCGTCGTTTTATCAGAATAAATTATTAAAATATTTCATTCGTATTTCGTCCACTAGTTTACAGTTACATGAAACAACTAAAATATTGAAGGTAATAAGCACAACACTACGAGTATTGGATAAAGGAAACTACCGATTAACTGAACTACCCGGATAAAGAAGACAAGGAAGGTTTTGAACTTTTCTCGTTATGAAAATTACTCGAGACGCGAAGGAATTTATGAAAAGCGATTTCCGCCTAGCCAGAGCGAACTTTCACAGAATAAGTTTATTTTCCTTTTAATTCACTTGGTCTCTTATGTATTGGATTCATTATTTGCCATTCTCGTGACTTTGCCGACCCTCGTTACGAAAACAAATCTTCAATGGACTCATTAAAAATTGTTTAGTTACATCTTCCCTCGGATTCAGGCTTTAGCCTCAAATTAGTACTCACAAATTGAAAAGTACTTTTAAAAGATGCCATTATATACCCTGTCTTTACGATTTAATTAATCGCTAAACGGTATAATTTGATGATTAAAGCTATTATTGTAAATAAAAATATGCGGATTGACATCCTACCAGATTTATTTTCGGTAAAATATTTCCGGTACTTATATAATGTACAATCCAAACACAATCTTAAAATAAAATACTCACCTTACCTACCAAACAAAATAGTGAAACATTCGAATGATCTTTCGTTTTGAAGTGAAAATTTCTTAAAACATAAACTAGCCCCAGTGTGAAAAGCCATCTTTTATTAACATAAATTGTAATCGTTTTGTCCTTAAATTATGATTACGTCAATTCAAAACATTGAAATTGAATAAAATAAAGAAAAATTTATTCAAATTGAATCAAAATACATTAAAATACATATTAAATCACTATATGAATACATTTAAAGCACCATATGGCATTTACTTCCTTTTCATACGATTGTATGGTATTAAGTTTTATTCAAAAGATATTTCTTTATTAACTCTATAAGTTACCATCTATCCGTCGTTTTGTCTATGATTCTCGCACTGAACAAAATCATACTTCGATTTCTAACAGAACGTTGAAATCTAGTACAGCAATAGAGCTAATTAACTGACAAATTCATAATAAAAAGAATCTAAAACGATATGTGTGTGATGATTTTGGCTCGGGTAGATTTGTTATAAGAAATTGTTTACCTTCGATTATGTGCAATGTCATTTAAAAGAACAAGTTGCAAGTATATCAAAACCATTTATGTTCAGAATTCATGTTAGATAATTCTAAAAACATTGCCGAAAATGTCCACAAAATCATCACTTTGCTAAAAACGTCGCGGTCACTTTTCGAAAAACGTCAAAATAAAAATTATGTAAAACACAGTCAAAATACTTAGTTTAGCGAAAAACCAGAGCGATGAATCGGGAACTTATAGTTTATTGAGAAATTCAATATATTTTACGACTATGATAGATATACTAGGTAACATATTTATAGAGTAAATAATAAATTCCTATTTGCAAAAAGGTTAAAGAAATAATATGTGTGGAACCCTCGTAGCGCATCCTTGTAATTCTGCTAATACTTAACACGTCGTTTTTATATTTTATATCATCCATATTCTATATTGTATAATATTGAATTTATATTAATTACTATCATGAGAAAACAGAATAGAATGGAAATTATTTCAACAACTAACCGACTATTGATGAAGAAATATTTTTTCATATATAAGTGCAACAATTCAATTGAAATATTAATTCAACTGTAGCAGGTTTGGAATTACTATTTAAAGTCAAAGGGAAAATGTCGTATGTCGTATATGTACATATATTCAGTAGCCACTTTAAAAAAGTAAGTATAATTAAATATATCTTAAAGATGACAAATTGAAAGGACTGCTCGCAAAAAATAATTAAAATGAAAAAAGAAAAAAATATCAAAAAACTTTGCACTTTTTTTAGAGAACCGGTCAGCTATAAACATCTTGAAGATTACGTTCATCCGATTTATCACTTAAAACATATGACACTGAGTGTTTGGAATTGATCACTTGTTAGGAAACTGAATTGTATTTAAATAATGGAATTCTTTCAAATTTATAAGACTCTCATTTTCTTGCAATTTTAGCGGTCATTCGAAAATTACGTATTTGCAACAAAATTTAATAAAATCTTGCAAAATAAACTTAATTCCATTATAATACAGCAATAAATAAATTACGGTTTAAAAAACTTGTCAGAATTATCAAACGCGTTAACTACGTTTACCCTGTGCTAACAACTAATTGGCTAACTCGAATATGTCACGGATGTAATACTGAAAAATTCCGACCTACCCGTATATTTCATCCTCGCTTAAAGAAATTTACTCTAAGGTAATAACCGGTGACGCTTCATTATCCTGGTTTCGCGTTTCTTTTTTAAGCTAAACTGGTTGGTAGTAGCTTCCAATAATTATTTAAAACGCTTGCGAATTAAATCGAAAGAAAAAGTAAAAGTAATCAATAACATATTTTCTCTTGAAAACAAGAACATATGTCAAATCATTTTTATTTCTAATGTCAAATCTCTACATTCTCATTATGGCGTTGTCAATTTGAAACAAAACTTAAAAAATACTATTAAAGTATAAAGTAACATAATGACATCACAACAAACTAATTTCCAGTCAAGTATAGTTATAAATTTCAAAGAATGCTGTACTGTTCAATTTTAATTCATATAACAATATTGCTGTCAAACTATACCAAAACAATTTCTTGAAATAGACAACAATTTTACATGAGAATTATAATTCGGGCTAATTATTCAATTAATTAATGAAAATCTTATAATTCGGGCTAATTATTCAATTAATTAATGAAAATCTTATAATTCGGGCTAATTATTCAATCAAATAATGAAAATCAAGCTTTCCCAGATTATAATATGAACTATGTAAAAAATATTACGTATTTAATTTAGTCGGACGGCAAAAGCATTAAAAACAGATTGAATTTTTTTTCAGAATTTTAAAAATGTTCGCTCTTCAAAAACATATGTAACATATCTTCACGTTACAATTATATTGTCTGTTTATTTCTTTACCTGATCATGTAACGCAATAGACCTGTTCCAAACGTGAATAGTTATCTATTATATTATATAGTTGCCTATGCAAATAGTGGTTGCTAACTATTAAAGGTAAATAAAAGCGAGAGAAACTTAGGTATAACACCGTTTGTTGAAAAAGGACACAGCATGCCAGCTGCTTGTCGTTTTCATGCGACTACGCATGTGTCATTTAAAAATTTATATTAATACAAGATTTGAAGACAATAAACAAAACTTACTATTCATAGTTATAAGAAAAAAAATACATTGTTTTAATTAAGATAAATTTAATATTTAAAAGTACATTTTACAGTTAAAATTATTTTTTGAGTTGAATATAATTTAAAAAAATTTAAAAAACAAGTTTTGCGGAAAACTTTTTTCTTAAATATTTTTTTTTACTATTCAATTTTAGGAGTACTTTAAACTCAAAGCAACTACCCGAGCTACTAGTTGAGCACCCTATCTAATGACACATGCGCAGTGGCATGAAAACGACAAGCAGCTGGCATGGTACACACCGTGCCAGCTGCTTGTCCTTTTTCAACGCACGGTCTTATACCTAAGTTTCTCTCGCTTTTATTTATTTTTAACAGTTAGCTATTTGCGGGCATTTTTGTATGGGCAACTATATCTCATGATGTATAAAAAAAATAAACTTTAATTTGGTATATAAAACATTAAAATACATTATGAACGTAGATATTAAACGAAATTATACCTGTCTACACCTGGCTGATATTAGGTTGCGGCCAAGTGAGAAATGGCACCTCGAACATTTTCGGTTTCTCATGTATATATCTCTCTCTAATAAATTATATTTTATTATCAAAACAAGTAAACGTAATTGTTCAAAATAAATAATTAATTAAATTTTACTTAAAATTACTTGCGGCCAAATTTTGATAGGTAACTTTGCGGATCCGCATTTGTTTATTTATAATTATCGATAAAAATTATATTTCTTTAATAAAACAGATGGCCGTAGAAATCATGCAGTCGGATCTCGTACTAAAGACCTTTGTTATTCCAATAATTTCTCCTAGGGCTTCTTTTTTTTCTAGTAGAGCTTTTGTTTTGCTAGTCCGAGCTTGGCTCGGTTACTTAATTGGGTCAGCTTATTTGGCTTGTTTGTTTTATGCTATTTTTATGTAATTTCTATGAAGTACTGGTTCGAAAGCTTTATATTGTAATATTTAAGAGTAAAGTAATTTATTCTCAAGAATTTCATACTCATGAATTCAAGATTGAAGAAAGAGATCGCTGCCGAAATCAGAATTGCTGCGTGTACTATATGAACGATTCATATCATGTAGTAAAAAATATTTATTCAACATTATGATATAACATGTGGCAAGAATATTTATTCAACATTATGATATAACATGTGGCAAGAATATTTATTCAACATTATGATATAACATGTGGCAAGAATATTTATTCATCATTAAACAGTTTTATTTAAGACTACTGCTTTCAAAGGCTAGAAGGGATCATTTTGATTTTCCGCTGTTCTGAATTACATCAACTTTTATTTAACATAAGTATAAGTTAGTATTTTTAATAAATTTTTAAATTCGCAAAATTAATATTTTATATTTCGTAACCTCAATAAAACGCTATAGATAAAATTTCCGCACTTTCAAAAATATATTTTTCAACACATTGCTTTTAAAATACTATAATATAAAATACTATAATAACTAGCACATATTAATGCAGATATTGTTCTCTAATATTTCTTCCCGATATCCCAGTGATATAAAATCAACATATATCCAAATTCAAACAATATTTCCTATGGTTGATAGAAATTTAAGAAAATCTTAAAATAACCTGAAAATTATAAATGTCATTGAATAATGAACCAAAAGAGTGCGATTTTAATGCTGCTTCGTGAATCATCTCCCGCTAATAATAAATAACTTCGCACGAAACCTATTTCCATTAATTTATTTCACCACGATGGTCCTTTTAAATTCTAGCGAAACAATTTCTTGAGTAATAATTAGAAAAGATTCAAAATATCTTGCATCGAGATGAATTATTAAAAATTCGGTGCCAGATTAATTATAGTTTGAATGTAAATTAAAATTTATTTCAAACTTTATCTTTATTGAACAATAAAATATGTTAATTTCTTACAACTTATAATTCTAAAAAAGTATCTAATAAACTGCTTTGAAACTACACTGGGGCTTAACTTTTAGTACATATACAGGTATGATACATTGGTTTATTTTAAATTTAATACAACCAAATTCACTTTTCCCAAGATCGTTACGGGTAAAATTGTTAAGGGACTCAGGATTAAAGCTTTAATTTTTAAAAGTGTTTCGTGTATATACTATTATGTGAAATATATAATTACGTATAACTATACAATTTATGTGAAAATATTGATTAAATGGAACTAGACATACTTTAGCAAAAAATGTCACAAATATTAATCAAAACTAATCTCACTGTTTGATATAAAACTTCTTTGAAAGAAAGGTGAATATTTTATGAAGTGACATTTTTTTGGTATGAATTCCTATTATAGTGTTGTAATAAAAACTAATTTAAAAAATATTATATCGACTTTAGAATGTGGGTAAATAATGTTTTTCAGATTTACTAAAAACCAGGTGCTCGCAGAGACAACGTAATATAGAAGAGCGCGTTTAATTTTTTATCTTCATGAGTGTTCATCATCTTTCAAGTGAATAATATTATGATGACAGTGTAGTTTTTAGAGTGGTTCCCAATACATTTCTTCAACGACATATATTTTATGACATCGTAGTTATTCGCCATTGGAGAAAAAACATTATCGAATAATAATCGTTCTGGTAAGTCTAATTTTTTGTTAAAATAATTTTGTTTTGTATATTTTTATATGATGTAATCGATATTGAGCATGTGTCAGTTTGAAATTATAAACAACTTTAGAATAATCTATTGATATAAATGTTTGCACTCCTACCTGTGGATTACTCGTTTGACTTCATAAATGCGCTAATGATATTTAAAAAAAGTCGCTAAGTTATTATTACTATCGATAGTCTCCTTATTCCATCGATATTTATTTATCTATTTCGACTGAACACTAATATTTAATGATCGAAGATCGAATTGTTCCCAAACAACATTAAATTTGTGTCTTTCCTATACCTTCATTTAAATTACTACCTAAAATAAAATGTAATGTAAATGCGGTGAAAATATTTTTTGTCTAGTTAATACCTGAGAAAAAAAATATAAATATATGTATATATGTGTATGTATATATATATATATATATACACACACATATATATATATATATATATATATATATATATACATACATATATATATGTATATATAGGGATAGGTTTTTTAATAATAAAGTATTTTAATTAAATTAATTTTTTTTAAATGAATATTCTCTTAGAAGCTTTATGAACCAGAATTTGTTCTCGAATAGGGTTGCCCGACGAATAGTGTTTCAGTTTTAAAATTGGATAAATGCAACACTTATAGAAACAACTCAGTGTCTGTCTGTCCATCCTTTAGTCTAATATAAATAATACTAGTTTCTCAGTGATCAAAGTGTCTTTCGATCCTTGAGAAAGTTAGTATAGAAAGTTGAAGACAGGAATAACCCAACCAAAAAATTTAATTTGCAATAATACAGGTAACTTTGAGATACTAAATTTCTCTGTTTTGTTTCGAACTCTATTTCGTGATATATCAAAAGGAAAACAGGTAAATAGGAAATATAAAAATAAAACATTAATTTATATGTCAAAATCTGTCCTACACTACTTAAAATAGCTACATGTGTTTTTGAAGAGCGAACATTTCTAAACTTCTGAAAAAAAAATTAAATCTGTCTATTTTAATGCTTTTGCCGTCCTACTAAATTAAATAATAATAATATTTTTTACATAGTTCATATTCTAACCTGGGAAAACTTGATTTTCATTTATTAATTGAATAATTAGCCCGAATTATAATTCTCATGTAAAATTGTTGCCTATTTCAAGAAATTGTTTTGTTATAGTTTGACAGAAATATTGTTACATAAAATTAAAATTGAACAGTACAGCGTTCTTTGAAATTTATAACTACACTTGACTGGAAATTAGCTCAAACTCTCAGTGTCATATGTCTTAAGTGATAAATCGGATGAACGTAATCTACAAGATGTTTATAGCAAACCTCTAAAAATTCTCTAAAAAAAGTGCGGAGTTTTTGATATTTTTTCTCTTTTTTCATTTTAATTGTTTTTTACGAGCAATACTTTCAATTTGTCATCTTTAAGAGATATTCAATTATATTTAGTTTTTTAAATTGGCTACTGAATATATGTACATATGTACGGCAATTCCCATTGGAGTTTAAATAGTAATTCTAAACATGCTAAAGTTGAATTAATATTTCAACTGAATTGTTGTACTTATATCTGCAAAACACACTTCTTCATCAATAATTGGCTGGTTGTTGAAATAATTTCCATTTTATTCTGTTTTCTCATGATAGTAATTAAGAAAAGTTCTATATTATGAAATATAGAATATGGATTATATAAAATAGAAAATAAAAGTGTTAAGTACTAGTAGAATTACAAGGATGCCCTACGAGGTTTCCACACATATTATGTCTTTAACCTTTTTGCAAATATGAATATTATTATTTACCCTAAAAATATGTTACCTAGTATATCTATCATAAATGTCAAATATATTGAATTTCTCAATAAACTATAAGTTCCCGATTCATCGCTCTGGTTTTTCGCTAACCTGGCCTAACTCTGGTCTTTCGTATTTTAACTGTGTCTCATAATTTTAATTCTAACGTTCTTCGAAAAATGACGGCGACTCTTTTTGCAAAAGTGATGATTTTGTGGACATCGGCAATGTTTTTAGAATTATCTAACATGAATTCTGAATATAAATGATTTTGGCAACTTGTTCTTTTAAATGACATTGCACATAACCGAAGGTAAACAATTTCTTATAATAAATCTACCCGAGTCAAAAACCCTCACACACATGTCGTTTTAGATCCTTTTTATTGTGTTAATAAGCTCTATTGCTGTACTAGATTTCAATGTTCTGTTCGAAATCTAAGCATGAACTTGTTCAGTGCGAGAATCCTAGACAAACCGACTAAAATATGGTAACTTATGGAGTTAATAAAGAAATATCTTTGAATAAGACCGAATACCAAACAATGATATGAAAAGGAAGTAAATTCCATATAGTGCTTTAAATGTATTCATATAGTGATTTAACATGTATTTTAATGTATTTTAATTCAATTTGAATATTTTTTTCTTTATTTTATTCAATTTCAATGTTTTAAATTGATGTAATCATAATTTAAGGACAAAACGATTACAATTTACGTTAATAAAAGATGGCTTTTCTATAGAAATATAGACATATGTTGAATGTGTTTTAAGAAATATTTCGCTTCAAAACAAAAGGCCATTCGAATGTTTCAACTCTTGGTATAGTAGGTAAGGTGAGTATTTTATTTTAAGATTGTGTTTGAATTGTTCATTATATAGTACCGGAGGTAATTTCCGGAAAATAAATCTGGTAGGAAGTTAATCCGCATATTTTTATTTAAAATAATACCTTTAATTATCAAGTTATAGCGTTTAGCGATTAATTAACTCGTAAAGACAGGGTAAACAAGGGCATCTTTTAAAAGTACTTTGCAATTTGTGATTAACAATTTGAGGCTAAAGCCTGAATCCGAAGGAAGATGTAACTAAATAATTTTAATGAGTCCATTGAAGAGTTGTTTTCGTAACGAGGGTCGGCAAAGTCATGAGAATGACAAATAATGAATCCAATACATAAGAGACTAAGTGAATTAAAAGGAAAATAAACTTATTCTGTGAAAGTTCGCTCTGGTTAAAAAAACTCTGGTGAAAGTTCGCTCAGTTGTTGATAAGGCAATACAAGATTGTTTTTGGCTGACTCAAAATATGGAACAACATTTAACATAAAAATATAGGCAGTGGTTGTTTTTTGTTGCGCGCGAATCCCCAGCAAAATCTGAACTCACCATCCGTTTAATTTGTTGTTAACCTTACTACGTAATACGATGTAGATTTGGTTTATTAATAAATTTACTTAATAGACCTAGTATAATAAAACCCTATTGATAAATTATGATAATAATATAGTTAATAAAAGTCCATCGGCATTAGATAAAAAAGAAGGTTCCTTTTAATTTTTATAAAACTGCTACCCTAATTTCCTTATCTTAACTAATATTATGAATGCAAAATTGTGTTTGTTTTTTTCTCTATAACACCACAACGTAGCAACAAATCGACTTCATTATTTGAAATGCTACGTATGCTATATATACGATCAACAGAATCACTCCATTAATCCCTAATTTAGAGGAAATATTTATTGATTTCATTATTTCTATTATAAAGCCACTTGAATAAAAACTTGATATGTAATTTCCGTTGATTATTCTAGATGCTACGTGTTTTAATTTCTCACTGTTGGTCTGTAACTACTAACTATTGTATAATCACGCGCACGAAGACGCCGGTGAAAGCGAATAGTATATATTTAATTACTATAAAATTTAAGGGATACAAAGTCTTTTAAACAATAAAATTTTTAAAATAATTCGAAAACACATAGGCTATTTATTACATAATATTGTAGCGTTTTCATGTCACAAAAATATGACGTGTAGTTATGTTTTCGAATAATTAATACCAGAATAAATAACTAAATCATTGAAAATATCGATCATGGAATTAAAAAAATATAATTTTTTTATAAAAAACGATTGAAACAAAATTTAATCAGGTTTTTTCCAGCGTAAAGCCAGCAGCCTAGTAACTGATAAAGTAAAAACTAACAATAAAAAATGTAATACACCCAAGCATATATGAAATCAATCATTACCTTGACTTAAATGAAATTCGATTTCAATAACTTACACTGATAATTTTATAAAGCTTCCGCCTTACAAAATTGTCGATGTGAGTCATGGTGTAATGCAAGTACAGAACTATTGAATTATACTCGTATAAAATTAAAAAACATACTTATTCTATTACTGTGTAAACAAATACTACAGTCACTATGCAAAAAGAAATTCAGCTCGAGGTATCAGCGCACCATAACCAGTGTCAGGTAAATAACGGCAATCATATACTAGATGCAAATATCCACGCTACTAGCAAACACATCTGTCGCACCACCACCTTTACCTAGTACTTTTCAATACTTCTTGAAGCAACTCCTTGTATCTACCGCGTTTTAACGCGATGTACATAATATTTTCACATATTTATCTCTTATTAGACACAAAATTATATATTGGAACTAAATAGGCTTTAATAATTTATGTCCGTAGTGATGAAAAAGAATTTCTTATCTAGAAAACCGAAAACATAAACAAGGAGAAAATATTCAAATACCTAATATCTTAATAAAGTTTCAGTAATTACAATTTCAAAATCAAATATAACTTAAGTAATAACAAATTAAAATATTCATAGATTTGGAGATTGAATTTTGCTACCTTTTTTATCAACTATGGCTCAAGGTCACGATAAGTCATTGCCTTTGTTTGGACAAAAAAGATCCGATCAAAGAAAGTTTATCAATCAAGAAGATTCACCAAGGTGGGTTAGGACTGTAACCCCGTCTAAAACTATACAATTTGAAAATATATAACCTGTTTAAATTAATTATTCATGTTTCCAACTTTGTTTTTTAAAAAGATAAATTTTTAAAGATGTATGAATTTTCCGTAAAACAACCCTTCTGCAAATGTTTTCCAATTTTCTTTTGAACATTTCTGACCTTTTTCTCTTCAGTATTATAATTAAGAGAATATAGATTACTGTGGCAAAAATTGCTTCGTTTTTTTTGTTTCACGTTCAATGTTCTCTTCCAAGTTTGTAACAACGTTTTATCTGGCATATGCAAATAAAATGCTTATTTCTTAATAGATAATTTTTGACTCCTAGTCAATGTGTAATTAGGGGTAATATTAATTAGAAGTGTATATTTTTTACAACAAATTTATTGGTTTTTGTTAAATTTTCATGACAATAATAAAATTATCCCGACACTCATCTATCAAAGAATTGAAAAAAGACATGACGAACTCAGTAGCAGAGAAAACAAACTATTGCATCGCATTAAGAAGAAACTTCGACAAATTATCGTCATGATATAAATGAAAATAATGAGAATAATGAATATAATTACACATCCGAACGCATATATGTTAATAAACAAGGACTTTGAAAAAGAAATACATAAAAAGGTTAATTAAAGTAATGTAAAATAATTTGCCATAAAAATTGAGTGTAGTAGGAAAATATCTTGGGCATTGCTTTTTTATTATATATGACTAATGATCGATGTCTGATGTACGTTTGACAGCAGTTTCTCCATGCGATATAATAACTGAATCGATTACTTTCCATAAAGTGTTTTTAAATATAATCTAAACGCAAGTCAAATAATATTAACTAAGAAGCGACAGTCACCTCCCCCCGCCAGTTTAACGTCACCCGCGGATGTCAAGTACGAGCAAGAGTTTCTAGGTTGCCGCTTGCTGTGTACGAATGTGTATTGGTTAAATTTTGCGATGTTTTGTTGCGTTTAACTTGTGTGATTCAGTCTTAACTGATAACTATTCATAATAATTCCATATTACGGTCCGTTATTCCGCTGTGTGCGTGTGCTTAGAAAGCAATAAAATGACTTAAGGATAGGAGATTGTTTTCTCTGCCTCTTTTTGTTTGTTGTAAATAATTTTGTCTTGTATCACCAACTTATTTGGTTTATACCTATAATTTTATGTCTACGAACATGTCACTGAGCAGTTTTAAATTCCAAACTGTTCTTAAAAGTCATTGTTTTGTTTGAACACGATATGGTTGAAAAACGTATCCTTGTACTGTCGGCCATACGCTTAGTATATTGTTTATTAAGAGATCTTTCAAATGAAGCCAATCTAATCAAGTCAAATATACAACAAAGACAATATTTCAGTGTGTCACATTTATAAATAAACAAAATTTATTTTTATTTAAGATTTTATTTGAGTTTAAAGACCCACACTACGTACCTTTTTTCAAATTCTATCTCAATGTTATAATTATCAAATTACTTTCACAAATTAAATGAATAGTATAAAATATATATTTATATAATAACATGTTTACTATTAGGTAATAATAAAGACATGCGCGCCAGTACAGAGTTACTGCGCCAGCGTGCCGTCGAGACAGTCGTTCGATCAACGCTATTGGTCAGAAAGAGAAACAGCTACTTTGCTGACGTATAGCTTCAACTCGCCCGATCGGCGCGATTGTCCACAACGATCGAGACCGACATGTAGTGATAGTAAATATTCTTTACCTGCACGCTGCGGACAGCCCTACATTAATTTACGCAAGCACAAAAACGGATACGGATAGGCGAGTACGTATGTAATAATGTAAGCAATTAAATCTGTTCGCTTGTATAGAGTGTCGGGGGTGTGCGCAAGTTGTCTATTCAACTTACTTATTCTACAACTACCATTGGCATAAGACATTGGCATTGTTTACGTTGACGTAGACGTTGACATCATAACTTTGAATAAGTAGTTTGAATAAGTACAATTTCTGCAAAACATTTAAGGTAATTACGAATTTAAGTTCATCTGAACCTGATGAATATGTTCTAAATTTTACCAATTATATTTCGATTCCTAAAGATTGTAGGGACCATAGAAATCTTTTTGAAAAGTTTACAGGTACAAATTTTAAATATCAAATTCAACTTTTGACGTGAATTCATCTTTAAATTTGCTACCATACGGGGGCAATCTAAAAAACCTAATGATAACAAAATCGGGAGATACAGTTTGACGTTGCAGTTTCGAATCTATCCTCTACATCAAAAATTAAATTATACCACTGGATAGCTAAAGGATCAAAGAATTCATTACGATACAGTGAAGCGAGAAAAGTGACGCATCACGCGCGGTGGAGTGGGAAGCGCCGCCATTTTGAGGTTATTTTGCTGCGTATCGAGATTAGCAATTAGTATAACTTTTGATAAAGCTACGATGTTCGTTTAAGTTTCAATCGTCAGTTGTCGTCAAAATCTATCGATTGTATATAAAACATTAGTTGAAAGTAGTGACAGTGAATATAATAAGGTGTTAGAATAAATAAATATTACCAAAAATATTTTATTTAAAAAATATAACCTGTTACATAGACGTATTCACGTACAATACACGGCCGTGTCCATGACATAGCCACACCCCATTTTTTAAATTAATTGTTAACAGTATTTGTGTTATTGGGAAATTAAATGATTTTTAAATATTTTGTATTCATTCTTATGCACTACCATACCTACAGTATTTTTTCTGTTTCTAATATATTCCATTTACGTAGTATCTAATTATTGTTTCTAAATAAAATCTGTCAAGTGGTTTGGAAAAGAAATGCTTGTCAAAAAATTAGTTATCAAAGGGACAATATTATATTAGGAAACACATTGAAAGTTAACTATTATTTATCGCATATATTTTTTAATAACCGATATTTTTCAAAGTTCATCTACTATCATCAGAACACGGCAAATTTTCATAATAAATATAATTTCTACATTAAACCACTTTTGATCTGAGTTCACTGATTTGATTGACTCCCATACCTATAGCATATAACTTCATATATATGAGTAAATTTCAATATATACCGCTCCTAATGATTTTCATCATGATATTAGAATTCGTCATTGTATAAACATATGTGTTGTATATATGGCTTTCTACATCTTATTAAAAACAAAGAAGGCCCAATCGAAAACAGCAATATCACTCAGTATCTTGCGCAAACATTACTTTCTTTTGTCTTTCTTGTTAAGAAAGATTTATTGAATTGCATTATAGTAAAAACATCTAAAAAGTAACGCAATTGGTTTGTGGACACTTGCTGATCATATGCATAGAAAAATAAAAAAGTACGGCTACCATTTTTTTATAAGTGTAAAAAAAATGGTAGCCGTACTCTTTACCTTGTCTCATGCTCAAAAAGAAACCATGCTCAAAATACAATAAAAAACTTTAATTCAAAAGAGTTTTACTTCAGTATATACGTCCACTACAATATTTCACTACAAGGTTTCCTATAAAGAATGTTTGTAGCAGCACCGTCAGAGATGGGGCGTAAAGACCGTTGTGTTCTTACAAATAATTAACAAAAAATTCAAACTTTATACAAATTGTAGAAACAAAGGAAGCTTGCATCGAATATATATATAAATATATTTATATATATATATATATATATATATATATATATATATATATATATATATTAACTGTATATATATATAGAGCATAAAAACTTTTTGTTTGTGAAGACGACCGGCAAGAGTGTGGGACCTCGTGCGTCTGCGCTAGAGTGAGACGTATTTACGGGACCAAATATTTATACTACGTGTTGACCTAAAAGTATGCGGTCCTGGTACGAGACGAAATACTTTCTAGGTATAAAGCAGCAGAGGAGCGGCGGCGTGCACATGCATACGAATATAGTATATTATCGGCGCGCACGCTGATCTGCCGCCCGAGTAAAATACTTTATACCTTGAAAGTATTTTCGCCCCATACTAGAGCCGCTTACTTTTATACGAAATATACTTTCATCTGATCGATGCACTCCCTTCTGGTCTCAAGTGGCGTGACTTTTTGTCGGAATTGTTCAGGTCACTTCGAGTCAACTCACGTGTCACGTTTTCAATACCTAATGTTTTATAGTTAGCAAGCGAAGCGTTATTTGTAAATATTTGATTTTTTAATTATTTTTTTAAGTTTTTGCTAACATATTGTAGTAAAGCCAGAAAGAAGAACCCTGCCTCTATTTTCAATCGCATTTTCGAATTTATAAAATTCCCTTGAAATGTATTTCTACAGTAATGGTATTTTAATATCTTAAATTGTATAGTAACCTTATTTTAACATTTGTATTTTATGGAATATTTTTATTATAATGGTTTTGGTAAATAAATTTACAAAAATAGCAATTATTTTTTTTCTTTAATAGCGCCTACTCTGAGCGATAAAGCGTAAGAGTACGCCATCTACGGGCATTACTAATGATTACACTAGGCACTTTGATTAGAGTGTAAGTTAGAGAGAGAGGAGAGTCAATTTGAAAGCATCTCAATAACACAATTGTGTATAAAAAGTTGAGATTCTTTTTTATATGCGTTTTTATGCATATTGGCGGTTCTGTTTGTCTCTATTCTGCGTATGTTTTGTTTTTCTCTATTCTGTGTATTTTCCCTAAGCCTACGTCTGTCTAAAGTATGAAAGAAATTTTTCAAACAAGAAAAACCAATCATTCTTATTAAGAAATAATGTAGGATGACGATCCTACTAAAATAAATAAATGAACCTCGCAATCTTCACGTTAAACTTCAGATTTTGAAAATAATTACAATTATTTTGAAACCTGGTTTTTGACCCTGGTATTTTTTCGTAATGATACTTGAAAGACCTGGTACTTAATTTTACAAGGACGACTCATCTCTAGTGTGAGCACCCATGGTCTGTTTACTTAAGCACCTACTCCTACAGCACCATTCCCCACTTTAGCTCTAACCACCGTCATTTCGCCAATATAAAACTTATTCAGGTGAAAAATTTCATTGCGCCATATTAAATAAAGGGAGTACCATCTATTGAGATATACACACTATGCATTTGTGCAATTGTAACCTGTCGAGTGGCTAGACAATACTTTGTTGTTATTGTACTAATGCAATTTAAATGAATTCTGAAAACATCAAATTCACATATTTTCCGATTTGCACTGAAATAACAATTAAACGTTAGTTTAATTTTACCCATATATTTATTAAATTTAATTTGAATCCGGTTAGCAGATTTTGCATTATGTGTACCAAAAACCAACACACAAACAAAAATTCCAAAAATGATCTTAATGGATTCTATAACTTTTCCCACCCCCAAATGTACAGGCAATTACATTAAACACTTTTTCATAATTGCAATATTAAACATAAAAAAAATATTATCCATTTAAGCTCTTAATTACCGAAAAATATAATAAAATCATTCCTTCACTAACCTTCAGAGGTTATTAGAAATTATTCCATTTACTTTCATTGTTCTGCAGCTTTATAGTTTCGATAACAAATGTTCCAAAGACAAAAGTCATTAATTATGTTTCCCCTTCCTGTAATATATATTTACAAGCAAACGGTTTTCTCAGGACTGGGGCTATGTTTAGGACCATAATTACCCATCTCCAAAAACCTGTTAAGCAAAATCGTTTAAGAAAATCGTAGCCTATATTTATGATAAAAAATACCCAATTCAAAACATATTAAATTGTACGTATAATAAAATATGAGTCAGAATGATATTTTGGATAATTCCGTATTAAATTTAAATAATAACGTCAACAATGTTCAACTCTCCTAAATATTCTTCATATAAATCATCAGGATTTGTAACTTTTGTTAAACAAAAATACAATTTTTCATAATTTTAGTAGATCTAGCTTATTCTAAATATAGGTAGTAAGGTTATTCCTAATATTCGTATTCTTATTAATTGCTTTGCCGTCTTGTTAGTAAAATGTTATAGATTCGACCACCAATTATATAAAAATGTTCATTGATTGTTCATAAAACCAACTGAATATACAGATGATTTTGAAGTAGACATATAAAATAAAATACTTGAGAGTAAAACACTAAAAAAAATTCTTTAAATACATTAGAAATCTCGAAGGCCGAAGATCGGTACAGAAGATGTCATTCTCAAAACACAACATAAAATTGTCTCGCTCTTTCGTAAGTTATCCAGTAGTACGCCGCTCATTGAAAAACGCATGTTCTTAAAAAACTTTAGTTTAACACGTGAAAACCAAATTTTTAAAATATGTGACACTGAGTATAAAATGTTTGTAATTAAATCAAAATGCGTAAACAACTGATATGTGCTAATGTAAGTAAATTTTTTATTTATTTTAATAAGACAATTCGTATATAAATGTATTTAAAAATGGCCTGAAGTATTCAAAAAACGGCAGGCCACAGTATTTTGAAAGTGTAAAGTGGCTTACGATTCTTTTTTTATGACCGTGGAATGAGTATGTCACCCATTCAGGTGCAACTTTTGCTTTTTATGGAGAAAAATTCCCTAATGGTCATATTACTGGTATAATATATGAAACAAACACTCAGCAAAATACAATCAAAATGTCTATTTTGCAACAAAAAATCAAAAAGACAAATTCATCAAAGTCGTCACGTTTTACGTTTATGTTTTTATTATTACTTTTCTTTGTTTAAAGAAAGAAATGAAATATGTGTTGTTTAAACTGTTTTTCAAAATTGAAAAAATATTGCGTATTAATTGAAAATTAAAAAAAAATTGCCTATTTCTTAATTCATTTGTCAGCTCGACTAATTAATTAAGAAATACGCAATTAATTAAAATTTTCTTGAGCACCAAGCTCAGTGTCAAAATATGGGTATACTTTTTTAATTAATTTCTTTTTAAGAACCATTTTTTAATGGTGTGAGGTCGTATTAGACATTTGCATATAAAGAAATTTCCAGAATAAACAAAAATTCATAAATACATCCGCTTTAGAAAAAAAAAATGCAATAACCACACAGAAATCGTGTTTGTGTTTAACAAATTGCATATAATGACCTTTTCAATAAAGCCAATGCCATAGCTGTTATCATGGTTTTTATCTGTTTTCTATATTCATTTTAAAGTTGTATATATCTAAATAACACTCGTTATATAGTAACAATAATTGAAACGGTTGAAATTTAGGTGAGACATATTTTATTGTGACAATTTTTGAAATCCCTTGTTTGCCCTAACTGTCATTCTGATAATAATTATAATAAAACTGGTTTATTAAATTGTTGTTCCTGATAATACTTATAAATAAACTGGTTAATTCAGTCTCTTTATGGTTACAATAAGTAAATCAACTTGAATCTACTTTCTCGAAAAAAAATATTTTATAAAAGCCATTCAATCAGATCCACTGTATTATAAATTACTCCATAATGCAATTTGACAGCGAATTGATTAGATGTTTCATAAATTTGCCCCTGTGAGCGCGAATTAAGTTCACGTCATATGGATATATTTTGAACTGAAAATATATTGAATACTTGGTGTTCAGTGTTCCTAATCCTTTCCTTTGTAAAATACCAGGCGTTACAGATGAAAGTAACAATGTCTGAAAATATATTTTGACCTCTTTTCTATTCCTTGTTATTCATATTTGACAAAGTTTTTGAAAAACAGGAAATAAATTTAAAAATTCTCATGAATGCACGCTAAATTTTGGTGCAAATTCACATAAACACAACAACATCGATCATCTGCGTCACCCTCCCCCCAGATGGGGTCTCACCCCAGATGGCGGGTTCATCCCGCGGGAGCAGGACGATTTGTTTTGTCCGTAATTAGCCATCATTGGGACCCGCGACACATTATATGGTTGCCAAAAATAATCCAGTGGACCATTTGTCGTACCACTATCGCACCAACCCGTAAATCTCGGTGTGAGAGGCACAGATTGATAAAGAATGCTTTGTGTGAAGCGGATGTATAATGAAAAATAATAGTTGTGAGGAAAAATTTAATTGGGAAAATTACGAATTGTAAGCAGAAATTTATGGTTAAAGAGTACTTTGCCTTTATAGCTTGACCGTGATTAATATGAATTGACTACTAACCTAATATACGACAGCAAAAATATTTACTTTAAATTATGAGATAATGTTCATTGAGAAACGTAATTACGTGTGTATACCTTACGAGTTCATAATAAATATATGTATATATATATATATATATAAGATATATTATGAGATATATTATAGATATATTGGATAGAAACTTACTTTGTTTCTACAATTTGTATAAAATTTGAATATTTTGTCAATTATTTGCAACAACACAGTCTTTACGCCCCATCTCTGCCAGTGCTACTGCTAACATTGTTTATAGGAAACCTTGTCCTGAAATATTGTAGTGAACGTGTATACTGAAATAAAATTCCTATGAATTGAAGTTTTTTATTGTATTTTGGGCATGGTTTCTTTTTGAGCATGACACAAGGTAAAAAGTATACTTATAAAAAACGGTAGCCGTACTTTTTTATTGTTCTATGGATATGATTAGCGAGTAGGCAAACACCAATTGCTTTACTTTTTAGATGTTTTCACTATAATGCAATTGAATAAATCTTTCTTAGCATGAAAGACATAAAAAATAATGTTTGTACAAGATACTGAGTGAATTTACTGTTTTCGAATCGGCCTTCTTTGTTTTTAATAAGATGTAGAAAGCCATATATACAATACATATGTATGTACAATGACGAATTCAAATATCATGATGAAAATCATTATGCGTGGTATATATTGATATTTACTCTTATATATATATATATATATATATAAATATATATATATATACATATATATATATATATATATATGTATATATATATAGTTATATGCTTTTACGTATAAGAGTCAATCAAAGCCGTGTTAGTTAATTGTGTCCATTTCGAATTTCTGATGGTAAGAGATGAACTTTAAAAAAATATCGGTTATTAAAAAAATATATTCGATAAATAATAGTTAACTTAACTTATTTTAGGAAACACATTTTCCTAATATAATATTGTTCCTTTGATAACAAACTTTTCGACAAGCATTTCCTTTCCAAACCACTAGATGGATTTTATGTAGGAACGATAATTAGATACTACGTAAATGGAATATATTAGAAATAGCTGTACACAATTATTCTAAAAAGTTGAATTTGATATTTAAACTTTGTATCTGTAAACTTTTCCAAAATATTTCTATGGTCCCTACAATCTTTAGGAATCGAAATATAATTGATAAAATTTAGAATATATTCATCAGGTTCTGATGAACTTAAATTCATAATTACCTTAAATATTTTGCAGAAATTGTATGAAAAAGTTATGATGTCAACGTCTACGTTAGCGTAAACAATGCCAATGTCTTATGCCAATGGTAGTTATAGAAAACGTAAGTTGAATAGACAACTTGCGCACACCCCCGACACTCTATACAAACGAAGAGATTTAATTGCCTACACTATTACATACGTACTCGCCTATCGCGTAAATTAATGTAGGGCTGTCCGCAGCGTGCAGATAAAGAATATTTACTATCACTACATGACGATCTCAATCGTTGCGGGCAATCGCGTCGATCGAGCGAGTTGACGCTATACGCCAGCAAAATGGCTGTTTCTCTTTCTAACCAATAGCGTCGACTAAATGACTGTCTCGATGGCACGCTGGCGCAGTAACTCTGTACTGGCACACACGTCTTTATTATTACCTAATAGTAAAAATGTTATTACATATATAAATAAATATTTTATACTGTACATTTAATTTGTGAAAGTAATTTGATAATAATAATATTAAAATGGAATTTTAAAAAATATACGTATATATATATATATATATATATATACATATATATTTATATATATATATATATACATATATATATATATATATATATATACACAAATACATGGCACCAGCCGCTGTATTTTTGTATGATCAAAGTACACTGCAGATGCATTTCTAACATTGACAAAAGATTTATAAGTTAAACACAGAAAAAATACAAGTCTTTCTATATATATTGCATAACACGTGAGTGGGTTTTGTTAGAACAAAAAAATTATAGAAGAATACAAATCGAATATTTTTCCAACCCTGTGATGAATTATAATGGCTTAACTGCAGCCTTCCTAGCAGCCAATTGAGTTGAGCAGATGAAATGTTATTTTCAAATTAACAGAATTTCGTTTTTAATAAAATCTCACAGTCACACTTTTAGCTTCATAAAATAAAGAAAAGTGCATAAACAACTGTATTTTAATTAGGAGAAACTAAAACTGTAGGTATTAAAATTTTAATGATCTCGATATATATCTCAAGCGGCAAAAGTAATAAAACACAGCCGATGCTCAATATCCAAATCACGCTCGCGTCGCGCGTTCGGAAGCATCAGCCAAACAAAAAGAAGGAAAACGAAAAATATAGCCGAGAAAGCAGGTCGCATGTAGACAAGTTATATCCATACCACAGCGGAAACTTACCAAATGCTAGCAATAACTTTCAACTCTGCCCATAATAAAGGCATACATACAGTTGTCGCTGCCTGACCAACTTTGAATGCAATATAATAAAATAAAATTATAACTCGCGTCACATTCCCGTCATAAAACTTCATCAATTTTATTGTGGCGTACAAACTTTGCCGCAGCGTAGTTGGCAATACATCAAAAAATAGAATTGACCACGCGTACACCGCAGTGCTATCTGCCGACACTCACTTTAAACAATATAAAATATAGACAAAGAAAAGAACCTTCCTCTTGAGGGTTTATTGAATATTCTTACTTCATGATATCTGGCTACCTGCCCTATCTCTTATATTTTGAAAACTTTCGTAAATTTTAAATTCGAACATTCTTTGACGACATCATTGTCTAAAATTATTTATTTATAGAAGGAAATGAAACTTGCACCTTTAGGATTTAGGACTGTCAATCTAGGATCAAATGATATTTAAAATAACTTTAATGGTAATTAAATAAATCGGTATTTAAAAAAATTCAAAATGTCCATTTCAAAACTAGAATTTTGAAATCAAACAAAAAGGTGTTTGTTTACGTAAATATTTTGGGCAAACGAAAGTATACTTTAACTCCATATAGCACAGCGTTCACATTCAATCGCGAGTAGCTACGTCGTCGTCATCGTCAATACGATCCGTATGTAGAAACATGTTATGGATTCTTTCTTCATACAATTTACTAACTTATATTTAAATCTTTAAAATAAAAATTATAAACATAAGTCGTAACTAAATAAAATGACATCTATAATTAATGTATATTTGACAGGTATAGAATGATACTCAACGCAATAAATTAAAATTCCAGTCCCTTCCCGTCTAAATATAAAAAAGAAACGACAATTTTCATTTTTTTATTCAGCTATACGTAAATCTTAGTAATCTAATTTTATTTATTGGAACGAAGTTCCTTATCGCGCGTTCCGAAAGGGGGCTAAATGAAAAAAATTAAGACCAAAAGTTGTAACGACACTTTTTACTATAGTTGCTAGCGGGCGCGCTGCAAGCCGTGCGGCGTGCGCATGTTTCTCTATCTGTCTCTCTCTCTCTCTCATAGACAGCAAGCCAGCTATTTTCGTTTCGTCTTTCTATTTCGCATTGAACAGTGTGGTGTCGCGACGATTATTTTTGTTGAGAGTATACAGGTTTTTTGTACATAATAAATTTTAAAAAAATAATAACAATAATTATTATTAAAACTTAAAAGAAATAAAATTTTATTACAATCCCTTCACTAATTAATCGAAAGGAACTTCGTTCCATCCGGGTGTCCCTTGACACCTCTCAATTTTATTTTTTAATTTGAAGTTTTAAGTCAATCCGATAAAATTAAATTGACCAAAAATACATATTGAAAACGAATGCAAATGTTGTAAACAATAACAAACTACGCAACAAACAGGGTACAGTACCTACATGTAGATATTTTACGTACGTATGTCATTCTGTGTATTGTAGCGGGCTACGTAAACATTACCCAGGTCTTCTATACATTTAAAAAATAGTGTCATTTATGAACAACAAAATCCACAATTTGTATGACGCTTGGGGCAAAGCCCATAATACATTTCACTATAAAATGAAATAAAACGGATGTACGTAAAAGAGATATTTTTCTAGTGTGTTTTTCTACGCTTAAAAATTATTATTATAATACCAAACATTTATTTACATTACCTACCAAATATTTTCTGCTGAAATTATCTTACGCCATACTGTATATCCTTAAATATTTAAGTTAATTAAATTAAATGTAATCCACGCAAAATTAAAAAATGATGGATCTATTCCGAGCACACGTCTAAACGATGTCAGTGTCTGAACAGCGGCGCGACATGGTATGCAAAAGACAAAGAATGCAATCTGTCTCGCTTTCTCCCTCGCGCTCGCTAGTTATAATATATGTATACGTTCAAAACAAGAAAATAAAAAATTCTAATTAAGTAAAATATTTATTAATTTATATTATGATAAATGAAATGTCATTAATGTGGCATAATTTGGTAAAAACAATATTCGGATGACAATATTGTAATTAGATAATTTACGGACATCTGTTTTTCTGCATAATTCTCAGGTATGTTTAAAATTATATAATATTAATGTTTTAAATTTTTAATAGAAAATGGATTCGGTTGTTTAGTAGTAGTGCTATTGAAAAATATTGACTGACAACGAATTTTAAAAGCGATGCTTCACGAAGAAATGTTTAATGTGTTTTTATTTATTTGACATTATACTAAGGTCTTTAATCACACATTTTTTTTAATTTGTGACGTAAATTTACTTAAAATATCGATTATATCGGCGTCTATCAATAACAGAAACGGCACCATTATCTATTGTTTGGTGTGCATTTTCGCACACAAATGAACGAGTGAAGCAAACTTCAAGAAACTAATGAAATCGTTTCATTATGTAATTTTTTTACATCGCGCAACGAGTCTCAAAGTTGACATCCAGGGTTTTCCATGGAGTGAGCTTATGTAAATTAATCATCATTGTGACCACAGATGGTGTCCTCCCATAATTTTGACCTACCGACCGCCACTGGTTGAAAATAATACATTTTTGCTTCCTGGAACATCGAAATTAAGAGCACTACAACAAAGTAAAGGACAGTGACACGTCGCGTCCACTCGCTTTAACATGTAAATTTGTTCCCCTTTGAATATTCATTTTCAAACACGCCCGCGACTCGCCTACAGCATATGAAAGCCAATTGCCTTAGTTCGCCCGAGCTGAATATTGTTGAATTTTCTTTGCCTTTATGGTAGCTCGCTATGTGTTTTGTGTGCCCGCTTCACTGCCGGATATCAAAGATTTTTCCATGTAGCCTCTTTTCATGGTCTGCGACACCGTCGTATTCCCATAAAGATATCAAAATTAGTATTTATGGTAAGTAGGAAAAAAGGAGTTTGGGATATCAACTTACGTGAACATATTTCATTCGCTTTTTATTCGTCTATTTTCTTTCTTTTCGAATTATTTCATATAAGACTTATTCAGCTTAATCCATACGACTTCGTATTAGTTCATTGTTACTCTAACTTGTGCTTCATTTTCAGTTGTTTATGTACTAAACGTGTGTTAAAAGTTACGCTATTTGAGTATATTTCTGCTAAAATTACGCTATCTAAGTATATTTCTGTACAATCTCCACATATGGACGATTATTGATATATGTTGTGAAACTAGGTTATATAAATATACAAAATTTATGTTTATGTTAGATAAATACTTGTCAACAAATTTATCTAAACTATAAAGTGTCAAAGATCATTTGAACCCTTATAATGATGTTAAAGATGAATGCAAATCATTACGATTCAGTAATGTGACAATATGTTCATGCAACTTTGCTCAAGCGTAAATTTTGTCTATGGAAATTTTATAAAAAAAAGATAAGTTCACAAGAAAATCAACCGTGACATTCATCTAACAACTTTATTAATAACACCGTAATTATATTTTGCTGCTGAGAAAACTTATTAAACCTTAGATGATATACAGCTAAGTATGACCACTCAGGATAAACCAAGTCCTAGGTATAGGAGATACTCGAGCAATACTGTTTTCTTGCCAAAGTTAAGGGTATAAATTAAACTGAACTTCTGAGTTCACGTAACGCCCATAAATCACTCGTCAAATAGTATTTTTCTATATTAATAAAAAATAGTCAAAAGTTAAAAAGATTTGTTGAAAGTAAGGCAATAAATTCATCAGTGAAAAGTTTACGTTTTTTTTTATATAAAGCTTTTAAATTTTAAATTTTAACTGTGTAATTTCAAGGGGACGTAAAATGAAATCCTACTGAATTAATTAATACCTGTTTATTGCAATCATTTCTATTAGACTTATTATTAAAAATCTAACTACTATTAGAAATAAATTAATCACTATTTGACTAATTTGATATTCCATTCTACTTAAAACTATGCTGCTTTAAATTCGTATTTATATCTGCATTACAATGATATGTAAAATCCTAGGGCTCTTTTTTAGGTTGTCATTATATCCTATTTCCAACAGTTACTTTTAAGATATTTCCCACGACTATCTTCAATAAATATGCCTATGTGTTTTGTGATCCTTTGCAGAGAACGATTCTGGACGATCGTGTGCGACGACATGATAAGCGTTAACATGTGTACTTGGACGTAGGTGGAGCGACTAGGAAGGCACGCGGCGTACAAGCAGAAGTTGTTTACGTCATTAATTTATATACAAAACCTAATGCTTCAAAAACCTGATGCTTCGAAACCGCCTCATTTTAAGGGTAAAATTAAAAAAAGAATTGTTTAAATTAATTCGTTTACCCAATTAGTTGAGTAAATTTAATAAACTATAAGTTATGAACACATTTGCAATAAATTCACTCTTACTTTGTTGCTTATACTTATAGTTTCCAGGCATAATAATTTCAAGGGATATTTAAAAATGTGTGAGTTTAACAATGAATTAAACGATCAATCGTCATTAATCTCATTAATTTTACGAATTATGTGGTCAAAGGATTGGTTCCTGGGCAGCATAAATATGTATCTTGTATGATTTTAAATCCATAACGATAATAGGTAAAGAACAGAATTAATTGGACAGGTACGACTCAACCCGTACAAGAAAATTGGTCGGAATGTTGTATGAAGCCCATGCGACAGAAGCGCCATATGATGCTCGAAACATTGCAAACACCTAGATGTTATTCACTGATAGCTTTCAAAAATATATCTTCTTGACTTCAACCCTGTTAGATTATTTCTGGAATCTTGCAGCTCTGGGTCTTAACTGATTTATGTATAAGTTCAACTTAAAAAAATGTCGACAAAATGCTATATATATATATATATATATATATATATATATATATATAAATATATATATATATAGAATATATGTACATGTATATATATATATATATATATATGCGTTATTAATTATAAGTATTTTCACCTGTTTTTATAAGGATATTACTTAAAAACATTTTCAAGCAAATGCTTCTTTAATCAAGTTCAAGATTTTTGGCTCCGTCGAAGCATTTTTAATTAAAATTAATATATACTATATAAATGGAGTTTTTAAGTTTGTTACTTAAATTTTACATTTATCGTTAATAATTTTACACTTTAGCAGTTAATATATATAAGTAACTTCATAATACATCGAAACTTCAAACTGTTGCTAATCTGTGGTCCTTACTGTTAAGGTCACCTTTATTTGCACTTGAGCTCTTCAATCGTTTTGTCCACTACACAAACTCAGTCATCTTCTTCTTTACAAGTTTTGAAATCCAACCTCAATTTTTGTTTATTTCTTCTCTTTAGAAACACTGACGCTCGTAAAAGCCCCTTCCGGAAATACTCTAATATATTTTAAACAATTCATGAATACGTGTAATATTTCTAAATATTATTTATTAAGTGATGTTTAATTTTGAGGTGCAATGGATATCCATGTTAATGTTTTTTATTTATCTTATCTGGCAACTTCGGATAATAAACGACTAAGGTAAATTTCGAAAATGATTAACTATATGTAAATATAGTAATTAAAAATTTAAAACGAAAATGTGTAGGTATTACGTATAATTAGTCATTGAGTGTTTAACTGAATTTGTCAAAATTTTGCAAAATATTTCCCCAATGGTATTATTAATCGACAACGGTATTCTACTAGTAAAATTATTTGAGTTTAATGTGTTTTCCGTACACGAGTTATTTCTTTGTCAATTACTTTTGGACGTGAAACAATATTTTGGAGATTTTAACTTCAATCCTTACATTACATGACTTCCGTCAAGGAAAAAATTAAGGTCTCTTTCAATCACTAATGACCCTTGACATTTGCTCTACTCGTTACCTGTGATAGCCGATAATTTAAAACTTTTTCGGGTGTAAGTAACCAAACTGATAATGAGTCATTTCAATGCGATATTGAATAAATATTGAATCTGAGCGACAAGCTACATATTAATATAAACGAGTGTACTATGACATATTGCCCCATGCTTGTTCTTTATACGTACAATTATAAGCTAGATGGACTACGAACATAAATTCATGCGTAATTTAGCCGTTATTTAAAATTTTCAAATCTTGCAGTCATTCTATCAAAACCGATCAGATTATGAGGATTTAACATATGATATTCACAATACATTGAACGTATCGTGACTTTGTTTAAGTTCCTGGTGTGCAATATTTTTAAAACCCCTTTACCATCCTTTCTTGATTCCTTTATATTATAAAATGCACATGTTATAATTCCCTTTAACTCCGAAGGCAAGTACATTCGATCGTAGTTTTTTATAGTTTTATAATTATGTTTGTACCCCTCTAGGTCTTTAATTAAGCAGAATTTTAATGTCCTATCTGTTACAAGACAAAATGATGTCACAACCCATTATACTTGCCAGGAGAGTGCATGGAGTTACTAAAAGTAAAGAAAATTTGAAAATTTAGTCAACTCGGGTTACCAGAACATCATAAATGCAAACATCTATTTCACCTCTATGTTACAATTAATAATTATTAGCCATGCACCGCGTTTCTCTCACATCGAATTAACTATATTAACTGGATTTTTCAAATTCGCTGTAGTGGGTGGGGTAACATATGAGAGTGCTAGTTATGAGGACCTCAAAGAGTTTTTTATAATTGTAGGTAATAAATCTTCAGAGATGCACTGAAAAATATACAAAAAAAATTATATGTATATGTATATATATATATATATATACATTCTGCGCTCATTTCCGAAACTTCTGAAACTAATATTGTAAAAAGTTTTGGAAGCCGGCAAATGTTGTTTGAAAACTACAGCGATGATACTAAATGTCGCAGTTTTTGTGATAGTCACTGTAACATGTTTGTCTCCATACTTAATTGTGTTAGGTATTATTAAAAATCTTTTGAACGAAGAAGACCATTTTATTGATTATTTACCATATATAAAATAATTTCCCTTCAAGGCCGTAGGCCAGACTTGCACATGGTAAATTTTTTTTTATTTTATACATCATATTTTCAAGCTTATGAAGAGTGAAAAATTCTTTAAACAAATCTTAATGATTGACCGAGTTACAAAGGTTTAAACTTAACGTTCAGACAGGGAGGGCAATACTAAATTCGGGATGTTATTTTGAATGATACTCTTTATATTATACGAGAGCGAATGAGATAGGTAGATATCCCCACTTTAATCGTAGGAATATTAAATTTAGAAACTCTTATCTCACTTGTCTTTTTTTATTTTTTTACTACTAGTTTTAATTAACCTATAATGTTTTATTAAAAACCGTAAATATGAGAGTAAACTAGTAACTACCCCATGAAATTGCAAGTATAGGAATGGCTTACAAATGATTATATAGTTACTTTTTCAAGAAAATTATCTCATTCAATTCATTGCTTTATCAGTACAAATTATTAAATATTGCGATCGTATTTCGTCCGGTAGTTCACGTGAAACAATCAAAATAATAAAGGCAAGAAGTACAACATTATGAGCATTGAATTATGGAAACTACCAATTAGCTGAACTACTCGGATGAAGAAAACAAGGAATGTTTTGAACTTTTCTCGTTATGGAAATTACTCGAGACGCGAAGGAGTTTATGAAAAGCGATTTCCAACTAGCCAGAACGACTTTTCACAAAATAAGTTTATTTTCCTTTTACTTCACTTCGTCTCTTATATATTAGATTCATTTTTTGACATTCTTGCGACTATGCCGCTCGTTATGAGAACAACTCTTCAATGGACTTATTAAGACTTATTTAGTTATATCTTCCTTCGGAGTCAGGCTTTAGCCTCAAATTGATATTTAGAAATTGAAAAGCACTTTTGAAGGACGCTATTGTACACTCTGTCTTTACAGATTCGATTAATCATTAAACGCTATATAACTTGATATGTTATTTTCAATTGAAACATGGGAATTGAAATCCTACTTTTGAAATGATCCTTTGTTTTTCGGAAATTATTCTCGGTACTATATAATATAATATAAAATAAAATAGCTACTAATCCACCATACAAAAAAGTGAAACATTCGAGTAGTCTCTTGTTTTCCAGCCAGAAAAATTTCTTAAAAATGCATTCAACATAAGTCTAAATTTATGAAAAAGGCAACTTTTATTAATATAAATTGTTATAACAATATTTAAAACACCATACGGAATTTATTTTCTATTCACATATTTGTTTGGTCGAGAGATATTTCTTTATCAACTCTATATTTTATCAACTTTCGTCGTTTCGTCTAGACCTGTAGCCCTAATTTATACGTGGATTTCGAACAAAATATCGCTTGTCGATATCGTGATAAGAATATTAACTAATAAAATAAGATAACATTTTATTTTACCTCTGAGCTGTGCCTCGCCCCTTGTCTTTACTGTCAATGACATTATCACAATGAAACGGAAGTTATTCTTCGCATGTTCTGTAATGAAAATAAGTTTCAAGACTTGTTCGATTCGAGACACCTATTTTTTACATTTCAAGAAGAAGACAAGAGTCGGCAAAATCACTACCGCTGTAATACGTATTTATCTCCCTTCAAAAATTGCTTAATCTCTCATTACAAATTATACCCCATTGAAGACGCCATACACAAACACATGTATATAATGTCTGCGGTGGTTAAGTTCCTGAGTTATGGTCTAGTTTGACTTTTTAGATCAATCAACCAATTTAACTTTTTAGATCTAAAGAGTAGGAAGAATCGCAAGTTAAATATCAAATTAATATAATTGAATGAAGTCAAGTGTATCAAGTGTCACTGGTGTAAAACTATAAATGTGGTTTAACGTCAAAGATAATTTCTCTTTTATTCACGGTTTCATCATTACTTTTAAACAGTAGTTTGATATTGTGATCAAATTATATTAGTTTATTTTAAACACTACTCAGGAAGTAAACAAGTTTGTGTCAATAAATTGACTATAAGTCGAAAAATTATAATTAACAATATGACAATAAATACCAATTTAACTTTTTAGCTCTAAAAAGTAGGAAGAATCGCAAGTTAAATATCAAATTAATGTAATTGAATGAAGTCAAGTGTATCAAGTGTCACTGGTGTAAAGCTATAAATGTGGTTTAACGTCAAAGATAATTTCTCTTTTATTCTTTGTCTGAATGAAAGAACGCAAAAACAACGTATTTAACAAAAAAATCCCCTCGAGATTATTTTATTTAAAAGAAAACGATTTAAAAATTACTCCTATTAAAGAGAAACGTTTGACAATTAGCTGTCAAACCCCTCTTCACGGCAATTCCTTTGGCTTATTTCAATTTCTGGATTTTGTTTTTTTTAATACGTAGTTTTTTTGTTTATAATTGCATATTTAATGTCTAGTGTCACTAAAAATTGCCATTAAGTTAACGAAATCACAACAAACACGGACGCAGTTAGAATGGGAAATAATTTTCAAATGAGTTTTTATAATGAAATAATCGCGTGCGCATTTTTTTTATTAAATACATAATTTTTAATGTAGATTCTTTCATTGAGTAATATATAAACAATGAAATTTTTATTGGTGCCAAAAATGTTCTTTAGCCTTCTACAACATTTGAATCAAAAGCCTTTTAAAATATTTATTCACCAATATTCTGGAAACTACCTGAATATCCTTGCAGATCCGCAGTGAATTAACGGTCATATTTATTCATTTATTTACGTACAGTTGTAGAACGATAGTAACACATACCTTTAAGTTTCAGTAACAATAACAGGACAGAATTTGTGATAAAATTAACGATTTTATAATTTAATGATAGTCTTATATATAACAATCACCAAGAAATTAATTTTCACCCATCACAACCAAATCACACTAATAAAATCACAATCAGATAGTTTAGCAGTTCTCGCAGAAAATGATTACGTATGAAAAACTAAATAAATTTGTCTTTTAAGCTACAAAAAATAAAATATCTGTTTTGAGCTTCCTCAAAAATGGAATCCTATCATACAAGAAAAACAGTGAGAAATATATAAAGGAAAGTCATCATACCATCTTATGTACAAATAAACAGGAATCGTCTTTTGGATAAATCCAACTATCAGGCAAGTAGGAAGTTCCTTAGTAGGAAGTTCCAACATCGAGGAAAAACGATTGGGAACGTTAAACAACTAGTTCGACAGATTCGACTTACAGGAAGTCATTGGTGCCAGATTATACTATAAAATTAGTACGGACAGTAATTTTTGTACCAAGTTTGAGAATTCATATGTAAAAAATAATGTACATATATATATATATATATATATATATATATATATATATTACATATATATATATATATGCATATATATATATATATATATATATATATATATATATATATATATATATATACAAAATTGTTATCAACTAACTAAGAATAGACAGAATTCTGGACGAAATTTATTGTACAAGTCGCTTTATTTTTCAATTGAAATAAATATCATTGTCTGTTATTATATAATGCTCTTCATTATCGAGTACTCTGAAATCCGAATAATTGACTTGGCTTCTTCTTAAAGACGTAAATTCATTGAAGAAGTACGTCAGAAGTGCCCAGTATTACGCAACACAAATCCGAGCTTTCCAATTGTTTTCTTTTGTTGTTAAATCTTTTTGAATAATCATACCCTTGTATTAGGAATACTTGTTGCATTAAAACACTAAAATAAACTAAGAGGAAACGAGTACATTGTACGTATATAAAAATACTGCCTCAAAGTTTACGGTTTTATAATGACAATATTATAACATCATCACATCTTTATTTTAATTTAATTTTTTACTAAACAATGTTAACTAAAGAAGGACTATTTAAAAGCGATCAAAAAGAAATCTTGTTCTCTATGATCTGTCTCTTATTCAAATAAACATTAAAAAGCTTTATAAGTTATTATAATAAAAACGTTCGCAAAGGTAGCTTGGGAAAGTTATGATTATTTTAACTTATCCCTATCCTTTTGGAATTATTTTCATATATCTTCATATCTAGCCTGGACTAGCGATTCGTAACTCCGGTATTTCTTAACTTTAATATTGAAATTCATAATCCCTCTCTTTTTCTCTCTCGCCATGATGCAATTTCTGCCTCACTCCAATACATATTTTGTAACAATAATATATTTAAGTTTTCAGTTCATAAACCACCAAAACAAAGCCGAGGCACACTTAACTCGAACTTTAGATTTTGATTCCAGTACTGCAGTGATTCGATTATAATCCATTATGCATTCTTTTCTCATTTTAGTTCGTATAATCTTATTAAATTTGGATACCATCTACAGTGTGCTAGTTCCACGATGAACTTTGTGTTAAAATATAATGTTTATTTTCTTCGCCCATTTCTGAAAAGAGACAAAATCAAACAACAATGCAACAAAAAAGAAAAATGGTTTGAAAACGTAACTTAGTGACGTTAAAACAAAATACATTCAAAACTAAACTGAAGGAATGTATTAAGTAAATTGTGTAAAACGCGTTATCGATGAAATTAGCTGAATTTTTAATATTTTATTCATACTTATTACTGGCTTATTTTAAAATTTAAAAACTATTCAGAGTCAAGTTTTGATAAAAATCGCTCCCAAAAAATGGTACAATTATCATTACAGGAAAAGTAATTATTTCATGACATTTTTTTTATGACATTAATAAACATAATTATTTCATGACATTTAATTTTATTTAAAAAAACCCATCGAGCAATTTATCTAAAAAGCCAAGGTAATGAAAATTGATGTTATTTTTAACATTTTAAAAAAGTATATATATACCGTTTAATTTTGGTAAAAATCACTCTCAAAAATTATACATTCAACATTATAGGTACATATGAAAGTAATAATTTCACCACACTTTCATTTTATTTAAAAACGTGTGGGGCGATTTGTCTTATTTACAGGACACTTACATAAATTATCATTATTTACAGGACACATAATTTATGTAAAATTATCTACGTTATTTAAAGTAGTAATTTCTCCACACATTATATTACTAAAAAAAATTATTTTTTTGCAAAGTGATAAAATGGTATGATATTAACAGTGTGGGAACACAATAAATTTGAATAAAAAATTTTATAATTCTTTTTGGATCTTACACTCTTGTGGGAACATAACAACTACCTTAATACAATGGCCAGTATGAAAATCGACAGTACCATGTATAACACCTGTCCTATCTATTCTGCCTATTCGTGATCATATATTTTACTAACTTATAGTGAATAGTGAATCATAATTCACGTTGTAACACGTTTCTATCTCAGATACTTTTAAAAGTCAATACATTTTAATAATTTTCATTAATAATCGATATCGTCAATGAAAATAACGTCAAGATAAATTCAAGTTTTAAAATAGTTTATAAAAGCGATCAGCTTATTTTTTTTGTTATTTTACTACATTAACAAGAAAAAGATATAACTAGTTTCTACTTTAACCTGATACTCATTTGTCTAATTGAATATCAGGTTAACTTCCAGAGTTTTGCTCTTAAAACCGTATGGATAAAGCAGCCATTACTTCAATTGAAGAATAATGCCTAAAATTGGAAATCATTGAGCCATATCCAAAGTCCAAAGATCTCTGAAGTTAATGCTAACTAGCTACGTTGGAATAATCTGATATGGTAATATCAGAGTGATGACAGATTACTCACATGTGATCACTTATGTTTGTTTAAATAGTCGGTTATGACAAGTTGCAAATTAAGTGCCATATTACTTGTAAAATTACACAAGATGATATCTGGTCATAATTATACCTTATGTACGTTAATAGTTCTTAATATATCGATCTAATTTCTACATAGTTCAATTTAAAATCGGCCAACCGAATTAGTAAAAAGTACCTAAAAAACGTTGTGAAATGATTCATTTTCGTGGATTTTTGGGAAAAATCCTCGTCTAGACTTGCGCGCTGGAGCGATGTTTTGTGTAAAAACGGTCTAAATATTTAATGTGGTACTAAATAAAGGAATTTACTAACTCATCAAGCATACTTTCGAGGCATATTGAAAAACCACTGCTCTAGATACCCACGTCAAAATACTTGGCGAAAGAAAATTTAGACAAAAGGGATGTATGGTACAACATGATTTCTTCGGCCAAAGCTTCTTTTTAACACATTCTTTCAATAATCATACCTTCTCTGCCCACACCGATATAGTCATCCGAATGACCGCTAAATATCCGTACAAAGTTCACTTCTATGACTGTTTTTTAAAGCACTTTGCATATCATCAGAAATAATACATGTTTTGCTAAAATCGTCAAACTATATTAAACAACTCTACTCCCATCTGTCCAGTAGTGGTTTACAAAGAATAACAAACTTAAAAAGCAAAACAACAAAGACCCAACATATTCCATTCGCCTTTGAACTACACGAAAACATAAAATGACGTTGATGTCGATGAACCCCATAGAAAACGAACATGCAGGAAGTTTCAACTCAGAGGTAAAAAGATCGTAAATGTTTGACAACTGGTTCGATCGATGAGAATTATAGAAATTCTTTGGGCCCAGATTAAATTAGTATAAAGAGAAAATTTTGTCCCAAATTTGAATATTTGTTTATAAGAACGTGTATTTATATATATATATATATATATATATATATATATATATATATATATATGTGTGTGTGTGTGTGTGTGTGTGTGTGTGTGTGTGTGTGTGTGTGTGTGTATGTCTGTGTGTGTGTATGTATGTGTGTATTTGTGTGTGTGTATATCTAAACGGTCATGGTCAACTAATGAAATTTGTTGAAGTCTCAATTTGTCATTTGAAATAGATATCATTTTCTGTTATTTTATGATGCTGTTCAATATCAAGTACTCTGGCTGCTAGTTTATAGCTATTTGAAAAAGAATTTCTTTCAATAATATATATACAAACAAATCAGTCGGATCGATATTTACTGCCTTTTCTGTTGGACCACATAATATGTCAAATGAAAGTTTAAATTGATACTCTATTTCACGTTATGGCAAGTCGTAGATACAAAATGTTCTTCGGCGGTAACAGTTTTAGCAGCCTATTAATTCTTTTTAATAATATTAGAATTTTCAAATTTTTGATTATATAGTGGTTCATCCCATATTTTCAAAATACCATTGTTTATACAGACCCACATCCGTAATGCCATAGATATTAGCAACGAATTAATAACGCTGTAGGAAGAATTGAAACAGTGATTAGGCATATTTTCACGCCTATGAAAAATACACTAAGGAAAATATTTAAATGATAAAAAATAATATTATTACTTAACTTTTATTCACACCTAGGTCGTGGTTAATAATTTAAATAAAGTGGAGGAGAAGGTGGTAATGTAGGCCCTGCAGGTATAGGAACACGCCATCTAGTATAGTGTGTGTGCAACGCAGAGCTCTTGTGATAGCTATCGAATTAGTACCAATAAATCCATGAGATGGCGTTACGTTCTATTGTTATTGGAACCAGTTCAAACACGCAACTGGCAAACTTTTAACACCGCTCTTAATGTTACTCATTTTTTCTGAACAAACTAAGTTTTACGTTTTGTGATTTGGACATATTCTTTGACAAACGTTTTCCTACTGGATTTTGAAAGTAATTATGCAAAAGCATTTGATGAATATGTGTATTATGGAGTGATTATATATTCTTTAATACTTGTAATTTGACCCCTCATATTGTTCCTATTATATTCTCGGAGGCCATATAATATGTTTCACAGTTATATCATTTCTATATTTTTTAAATTTCGTTTTCAGGTTCCTCGACTAAGTCTGCTATCCCCATCTTCGAATAAAACGAAAACATGGGATCCTGATCGAATGAAAAAAAGGATTTTAAGCTGTAAGGACAAATGTCACGGACTATAAAAAGGCTGTAAACATTTTTTGTGTACCAAGCTGTACCCCTTGGTAAAAAACCCGTACTTCCACCTGTCTGAAAAAAAGTTAATAGAGTATATTTTATTCATGGAGTCTAGATACTATGGACTTACTAGAACGGATTTTAGAAAAATGGCGTAATACTTGGCTTTCAAAAACAACATCGAAAAGAAATTTAGAAATGAAGTAGCAGGACGTGCTTGGTTGGACTACTTTTTGAAGCGACATAAAGACAATTTATTCCTACGCAGACCACTGATGACATCGTATGCTCGTACTCAAGGTTTTAATCATGAAGCAGAATTTTTTTATATTTTGGAAACTGACAGAAAGAGGTTCACTATGTGCTCTGGTTTGTTGCATCTGTGTATCGGGTATTTTTATATCACCTATGATAATTGTCCATAGAAAAAACTTTACGGATCTTTTAATGAAAGGTACCGTCACCTGGAGCGATAGATAGAGTTCATCCATCTAGTTGATTCCAATCTAATTTGTTTACCGAATGGTTCAGGCATTTTATTGAAAAAACTGACCCGACTGAGGCCTCACCGGCATTGCTCATCTTTGACGGGCATTACAGACTCACTCGTAATTTAGAAATAACAGAGCTGGCCCGCGAGAGTCATGTCACCGTTATCAGTCTCCCACCTTATTCGATGCATAAACTCCAGCATTTAAGAGTCATTACAGCGAGGAGATTCGCAAGTTTCTTTTTCAATTTGGAAGAATGCTTAGAGATATGCCCGCCCAAAAAGCTCAGCAGTATATGTGTTGTTTTACTCCGAATAAACCAAAACATGGGTTATTTCACTCTGAATATAGGCAAAAGAAACATGCAAGTTTCAGCGTATTTTTCTCCTATGCATCGTCACTTAAAATAACGTAGTCAATTTTAGTGACTCATGGAAAACGCAACGCGATATTCCGCATAATTTGATAGATAAAACGTAAATGAAGTTTGTGTCATCTATTACACACATTGGTAATTATTGGCTTGTCGCTTGAATACCATAATTATATATGTTCAAATGTTCATAAATTTATGATGTATATAGGTCAGATGATCCAGGACAAACTTCTTGTAATTACTTATAAGACACTGCACGCCACTACACAATATAGGAATATATTTTTAAATTGAAAATGTGATAATATCATTTGTCCCACTTAGTTTTGTAACATACCGGCGTTACAGTTTTTTAACTATTTCTATTCCTTACTATAGTAAGTATATTTTACAAAGTTACTGCACAGCAAGAAATAATTTTAAAAAATGCTCCTCATTAACATTATAAAGTTTTGGTGCAAAATACACACAAATACAACATCGATCATCCGCGTCGTACTCCATGACGTCTCACCCCAGATGCACTTTCATCCAACGGGAGCAGGACGATTTGTTTTGCCCTTAATTAGCTAACATTGGTGTCCGCGACACGAGATATCGTTACCGGAACTAATCCGGGGGAAACATTTGTCGTACCACTATCGCACCAACCCGTAAATCTTCTCGCTGTGAAAGGTACCGATTGATAAAGGATACTTTGTGTGGGCGGAAATACAATGAAAAATAGTGGTTGTGAGGCGAAATTTAAGGCAAAAAGCGGAATGCCTCTGTCGGTGACCCTGATATGACATAGGAACTGATTAATAATCTAACATAAGATAGCAAGAAGATTTGCGTTAAGTTATGAAACAATGTTCATTAAGAAGCGTAATGAGGTGTGCATTTTAATTTGTGAAAACTGAGTCGTTAATTAAATAATCCTCCCTTGTGTAATTACGTTGAATATTATGGTTAAAAAATACCCCAAGAATACGTAATAAAGAGAACAATACTAACTAAAAGTATTTAACTTTTATTCAATGCTTATCTATACATATAAAAACATGACAGAGGGCATTCTGTACATGGATAATATTTTAAAAATAGTGTTTGTTTTAGCATAGAAAATAATAAAAGAAGCCAGAAAACCTGTTTTTAGAACTTTTGTCTGTCTATCTGCTTATTACTAAAGCTAAAGATTATATTCTTCATTCATATGAAATATACTAAATGTATTTTGATGAAATTGGATATGGTAATAGTATATATCTTCAACCAACATATAAGATACATTTTATCTGAATATTACTGATTTAAAAAAAATCTTAACTTAGCGAATATTACGATATTCATACTGCCAACGTCATCTGTAATCGTTTTAAGTAAATAAACAAAAAATATTGTAAAAATTAAAAAAAAATAGAAATGCTAATGTTCATTATTACTAATATCATTTCTTATTCTGAATTTCACGCGAATGAAGTCGCAGGCACAGCTAGTGTGACAATAATTTTATAAAAACTAAAAATAAATTACTTCTCTCCTTAAAAAAGATGCATAAATAACTTTGCTGTACTGATGCCATGGCAATCAAATACAATAATTGTTACCACTATTTAATTGATCTTCGTAGTACAGAAACAAAAAACCGACACCTTTAAAATACTTTAATATTTCTGTGGAATAACCAGTACAGCCAAATTAACGGAAAAATAAGGTATTAATTGAGAATATTTATTAAAACATATTTTGTAGTCTCTTCTGACCTTCTACTGCCTATGTTTATTTATTTTGATAATGCTGTACCAAGCATTTAAGGGGTAATTTTAAAACAATTTAAACAAAATAAATAAATTTAAGGGGTAATTTCACGAATAAAAACACAATATATTGTTGTATTTTTACTAATGGAAAATGCATTTCATATTAACTACTAGCTTTTGCCCGCGGCTTCGCCCGCGTGGACGTCGGAAAACGACATAGTTTCCTATAATTATCCCAGGGCAATGTACCTTGGGTATAAAACTTAGGTATTCTTTATACTGATCCAGATCGTGTTTACATGTCCTCGGCCTAATTATCAAAACTTTCCGGAATAAAAAGCATCCTATTTTAATCTCTGGGACGTCTGCCCGCGTTCGGGCCGTGCACTCGGCGATGGCGCGTGACATTGCCTCGCCCGCCCCTCCAACCCCGCTCCACGCACCACCCGCGGCGCCGACTTATGGCAGCGTATCACTGGCGTGTTTTAATAGCGCTCCGCACAAGTCATTAATATTGTGGTAAATTTTAAACTATTTATCCATATTATTTAGTGTAAAAGACAAACTTTGTCTACTTTAAATACCAAAAGTGACAAACGTATTTATTTTGATAAGAATTTAATACTATATTTAATACTATAAATTGTGCATTGTAAAAAAAATTCAAATTAATAGTATTTATGCCTGACTATTTTAGTTATAATGGATTCCATATATAAGGTATGTAAATGGTGGAACTTTTTCTTAAAACTGTTTAAGAGAAACAATCCCACTATATAATATCTTAGTGTAACTTTAACGATTTAGTCCGCGCACGCTAAGATAACTTTTAGAGGTCAGGTATTTTTTCGACTTCTTTGTTTCTTGTCGTTATATAATAACCAAATTACAGAATGAAGATATATATAGGTTTCGTCAACAACAGAAATTCTATTGGGTCTAAAACGGCAACATCTAAAAACTCTAATTATTAAAGTTACATCATACCTGAACGCGATTACAAAATAAACATTTGATGAAAATAAAAGTATGTTTTATTTACAAATCGGGGAATAGAGGATACTATTTACAAAATATCATATTCATGCATATTCCGCGCTGTTTAAATTTGTAAAAGGTTACAAATTTTATAAAAGGTGTAACAATGTAATGAGGTTAAATATCTTATGTCATTACTTACAGTATTTTGACAACATTTTTGTTCATCTGTACATCTGTTCATCTGTACAACCGCTTGATATAGAAATTTGAAATTTGGCATGGTAATAAAGCATATTAACCTTGAATTAACACTAAAATATAAATATATAAGTTTTAGGATGGGCAAATCGATATATTTTTTTAATTCCATATTGGGTAAGAGGTACAGTTTGAAAGGGTTAGTTATAATGTGTGCTTTAAAGATTAACATTTTTTGAAACGTATAAAAATTTAATTATATAGGTTTAAACTTAATGTTGAGACAAGGACGGCGATACTGATTTCTGACGTCATCTATACACATGGTAACAGAATGAATTCTACGCATGGAAAATATTTTAAGTTATTGATTTAGCGTAAAGAATGTGGTAATAGAAGCCAGAAAACCTGTTTTTAGAATTTTTATTTAACCGTCTATATAATAAACTGTTCGTCAATCACGCAAAATCTACTGAACGGATTTTTATGAAATTTGGTATGGTAAAAATTTTTACCGAAAAATAAGAAATGAGGGGAAAAAATTTTTAATAACTTTTCTTATTCCAAAATTCACGCGAACAAAGTCGTAGGCACATCTAGTTTTTAATAATATCCTTTATATTCTACGAGAGCGAATGAACCATACGATAAATCCCCACAATAATTTAATTGTCGTTCCATTACATTTTGATATGTTGCTTACTTTTAATAAATTTTTAAAATTCGTTAACTACTAGTGTTTAATTAATATATGATTTCGTGATATTTTCTAACAACAAAAATGCAGGAGTAAATAATGACTCATTAATAATACGTGGTTAGTTTATCTACATAAGAATCTAAACACATTCGATTCATTATTTTATCGAATAAATAATAAAATGTTCAAATGAAACAAACAAAATATTGAAGGCAGGAAGCACAACATTATGAATATCGAATTATGGAAACTACCAATTAACTTAACTACCCGGATAAAGAAGACAAGGAACGTCTTGAACTTTTCTCGTTATGAAAATTACTCGAAACGCGACGGAGTTTATGAAAAGTGATTTTCACCTAGCCGGCGCGGATAGTTCACTCGAACCTTCATAGAATAAGTTTATTTTCCATTTACTCCACGTCGCCTCGTACATATTGGATTCATTATTCGACATTCTTGTGACTTTCGGTGCTCATTACGACGTAATATTTCAATAGACTTATTACAAATAACAATAAAGACAATTATTAAGCCATATCTACCTTCGGAGTTAGACCTTAACGAAACCTCTGAAATTCATGTTTATATATTGAAAAGTACCTTCAAAGAACGCCATCATAACAGGCTATTTTTACAAACGGATTAATTTCTAAACGATATAACTTGACGATATTAAGCTTTTGCACCAAAATTGAAATATACGCACTGAAATCCTACCAGATTTATTTTCAGGAAATTATTTTCGACACTATACAAAGAACAATCGAAACGCAATATTAAAATAACATACTATTCTTACCTACCACATCTCACTAAAGAACACTCAAATTCTGTTTTGTTTTCAAACAAGAAAAATATCTTTAAAAACAATATGCGACGTGCATATCCTTATTCGATATTAAACCTAATAACACTTATTGACATACGATGATAATTCTTACACTAGTTAGTGGTTGGGGATCTTTAAACGACATATTATGTAGCTAGCTTACTCGATACTAAACGTGATAACACTTATTCCAATACTCAAGGGCGTACGGTAACACCTTTTACACTAGTGATTGAGGATATTTAAACGACATATCTCATGTGGACCTTTTGTACATGTTTAATTATCAGTCTCATGTGAACTCTTTAAACAGCATATTGTGTAACTAACTTACTCGATATTAAAATTGATACCACTTATTCAAATACTCAAGGGCATACGATGACAACTCTTACACTAGCGATTGGGGATTTTGAAACGACATATTTTGTAGCTAGCAACGTTCAATACCTTATGTATTACTTTCGATCACGGGACGTGCAAAATTTCATAACAATATGTTGCCTTGTTGAAACGTGAGTGAGTAATATGAAACACAAATGTTAAATACACAATAACATTTATATTATTATATATTTAACAACATAACATTTATATATTTAACATTTATAATATTAGAATTATTATTTAATATTATAAGCACACACACGGCACTATATCAAATAAATTTCAGTATAATCTATATTTTTTATTTTGAATTATTATTATTTTGAATTAAAATTAAATCAATTCAAAGCAATGAAAGTGAATATAATGAAGAAACATTAAATCAAATTTAATGAAAATTCATTGAAATATATAGATCATTAAATACATTAAATACATGAACAACTGTAAGGTTCCTTACCGATTTATTTTCTGTTCATACGATTGGTATTACGCCTCAATAAAACGAAGGATCATATGTGATCATCCTGTGTTCCATAATGAAGATATCTTTCAAGGTCTACTCGTTTTGTGGTACTTATCTTCTTCGTTTCATCTCAAATACGAATTCTCCGAAAAGAAGCAAAAGTTAACTCAGCAATTGAAGACAAGTATTCGAAAATGTCTTTCTTGCGATAGTACATATTACTTTCTTTTCATACGATTGGTATTACGTCTCAATGAAATGAAGGGTTCTCTGCGTATATTCTATAACGAAGATAACTTTCAAGCTCTGCCCATTTCGAAATACTCATCTTCTACATTTCATCAGAAAAACGTTTTCGCCAACACGAAGCATAAATTGACTCAGCAATTGAAGACAAATATCGGAAAATTGCTTCATTTCTCATCACAAATTATGTCATACTACGAAAAATTATTCATATATATATATATATATATATATATATATATATATATATATATATGTATATATATGTATATATATATATATATATGTTTGTAGATGATCTAGTTCCTGATATATAAACTAACAAAAAGTCGCGGTTTTACCATTACTTATCGACTAGTAGTTTAATATTTTGATTAATTATTTTTTTTATTTTAAACACTTGTTCAGGAAGTCAACAAGATTATGTCATGAAATTTACTATAAGTAGAATTTAAAAGAAAAATTACAATTATATAATATTACAATATAAACGAAGTGATCTTTTTAGATTTACAAAGATATCAATATAATGTGATTGAATGAGATGAATGTATCAGGCGTCACTGACGTAAGAATTTGTAAAATAAAGATATAAATACAGTTGAGCATCAATAATAATTACGATTTTGTTCTTTGTTTAAATGATGGAACATAAAAAACGTAGTTAAAAAAATCTGCTCCCAATAATTTGAATAAAAAATTATATCTGAAAAGTTCTTTTACTATAGAGAAACGCCTGTAAATTGGCTGTCAGATATTTACGGTAATTCTTTCACTCATTTCAAGTTTTCTTTTATATACGGTTTTATGTTTTGTTTGTGTATTTGATATTTAGGGTAGCAATTAAAGCAATAAAATCATAACAAAAACTCAGCCAATACTCAGTTTGCATTAGGAATGTTTTTCAAATAATTTTTTTGTAATAAAATATTTGCAAGGGGGCATTTCTTTTTCTTGCTAAATACATATTTTTATATATACTTTTATTTAATAATGAATAAAAAAACGAAATTTTCATTAGTGCATTTTCAAAATTAAAGTTATTTACGTTAATTTTACTTAATTATAAAGAAAGTTCTTTTGGCTATATGTGCCACCCAAATCAAATATAGTTTAATATATTTCAAATACCATTCTACAACAAATATCCAGGACCTGGATATTCTTGTAGTTCCATAGGGGGCAAACTGTGATATTTATTTATTCATTTACATACAGTTATAGAAAAATAACAGCTTTACAATATGGCAATGACCTACAATATGAATATGACAATAAACCTGACATTCCTACGATAAAATGGCTAAAAACTAGACTTATAAAAGTAATCATGACACCATATTGTAAGGAACGCCCTTTGGAAATGTTCAATTACCAGACTGATTGTTGATGTGGACTCCAGATAAATGAGTTGACCGCCGGCTTACTTCAAACTAGAGACGTATATACTAAATTTAGTGAGATTCTGTTGTCTCCAATATCCAAACCTCTTGAATATTTTTTGATAAATCACCATAATTAATTTAGTAAATTTTCCATTACCTATCAGAATAATCATATCAAGGCATTAAGAATACTCATGGAATTAAAAAACTAAAATAGACTAAATGTATAAAAGTATGTAGTACTTATTTAAAAAAACTAACAAACAAATGACGATGTTGCAACATTATCATATTTTAATATTTTTATTAATTAATTAAACGAGAAACGTTATATAAGGCACAAAAGAACGAAACATTGCTCGCTACGATCTGTTCCTTTTGCCCACAAAAATTATTTTAATAACGTAGTGGGGTATTTTTAAAGTATTTTTTTTACTTTGGTATTGGCTTTATTAAAAAGGTAATTTTATGCCGTTTGTGTTTAAGTACGATTGGCATATGGGCGCTGCAGTTGGTTCGAATGAACCACAGTCTGGAAGTCCAATTCTAAACCACTTTTACAAGCAAATAACGCGGTTAATGTCGTCTTCCATGTGGCTCAATGTCAGTGCTTTATCAGCATAGACTAACGACTTCATATACCCCCGTAGAAAATGATCCATAG